>OZ034968.1:42769685-42869685 GCA_964030785.1 Siderastrea siderea
CCATCAATGAAACTAAGAACGCAGCACTCTTAGTTTGCATTCGTTTTGGTTCTGGCTTCTTGAGAATTTTGATTTCAAACTTCTTGATAACTGTGGTGACCCATTTGGCAATGAGTTCACCGATGGATTTGAAAGCGAGCATTGTAATCGGGATTCCCAGTAAAGAGACGAAGATGCACAATATCTGGCCTTCGGGTGTTTGGGGAGTGATGAATCCATAACCTGTGAAGAAAAGACGGACATAAATGGCAGAGAAGACGAGCGAATAGCAAACACAAGAATATGAGATACAACATTCACCCAAGTAGCATTGCCCACAAGCGCATGCACTCGACTGGAAATATCGTAAACCGGTCATGCAGAAAGTTTTCTAGTTGACCATTTTCCGCTAGTTTGTTGACGCCTTTACAGGCATCAAAACCTAGTGACCGTTCATCTAAGCTTTCCCAAGCTGTTAGTCGGTAGCCACTCGAGCCTCCATAGACACCGAAACGGAAACTCAATCGCGGTCCCACATGACAAAAACACTGCAAATGAACCTCCCATATTTACTTCTCCTTGGCATAGATTCGATCGTGGTCCCAGCCACAAGAAACTGCCTAAATTTTGAAACCTGCCACAAGCTGCGCACTTAAATGCGGTCTCATGGGCGTTCACATTCAGGGAGTTGGACTGCAGCTGTCTGGTTTCATAATTGTTATAAATTGAAATACACATTTAGTATAGCCGGATAACAGTCATAAGATGTTAATGTAAATGTCAGCAATTTGTACGTTGTCATTGCCGGCTTATCCAGTTCGACCAGCTTGTTTTAAAATGCTAGTATTTGGAATTCCTATGACTCAGAATTTTCTTACCTATGGTAGTTATAGCTTGAAAGACGAACCTCAATGCAACAAAATATGTCCACTGTGGCTTAGGCTCGCTGAAGGCTTTATACGCCACACTGGAAAAGTTATTAAACTCATCAATAGACATGTTGTATTTAGATGCCATGGACTCATACAGAGATCGCAACGACTGATGTTTTACTTCAACATCGTTTATTTCTATGTATTCCACCAAAACAAACAGCCAAGGACTCAGAGTGACCATCAATAATAAGCCCAGAGTCCGAAAAAGCACTTTTTTGAGCAGTGGGTCCATCTGCGACACTTTTCAAGCTGTCTTCAAAGTTCTTGATAAGGATCCAAGAGCCCAAAGATGCTCTGTTTTAATAGGTGGATTCATCTTCTAGACTTCACTGACCTGCAGCTGCCAACAAAATAACCACATCACCTTTACGTTATATCAAAATCTGTGAATTTGTACCACACAATCTGTTGCAAGAGCTTAGATAAATGTTAATTAGAGCAATGTTGTAAATAAAACATGGAACTAAAAGTGTAGAAATTAAAGATAAAAAATTATAGAAACCACTGGGTTTACCAAAGTTTAACACGTTTTCATTTTAGCTATAGAATTCACTCCTTTCAGCAACAACCGTGGGTTTAGTTGTAAGCATCTTACCTTACTGTTTTATTTCCACACTGCAATAACTAGTTAATCTGACTGTTGCTGAGTCGAAACGTATAAACACAAACAGTGCCGTGAGTCGGTAACTTACCTGTATTAAACGACTGCATTCCAGAGAGCAAGCAAAATGAGTTGCAGAAAAAAACTAAATCTTACCTTGTGAGAAACCATCTTACTTGAGCAAGACGTAAATGCAAAGTCAATTATTTGAAGCTCAACCGCGACAGTGCGCTGGAGGTGATTTTCCTTTTGTCTAAAACACATTTCACCATGTGAATTTCCATGGCATTCTGACTTGAGCAGGTAGATATTGATCACTGTTTGTATTTAAGGCCAATCAGGTGTCTATCCATAGATAACACCACATGCAGTCGAATAATGTTTTACATAATTAGGCAGGGGTTTTATGAAGACCAGTCTGCATTCATGCTTATAAACGCTGTGAACCGTCACAACTAAAAAAAGTGATTAAGATAAACTAAGTCTAATAAAGAGTGCAATCATTTAAATAACAATATCACGAAAAAGTAGTGATGGTCAAGAGGCAGCTGCCGAAAAAAAAAATGACTGCTAAAAATATAACGATTAGATTTTAGGGGAATTGGCGAAGTAATTTTCCATAATAAAATACATTTCAAATGAGAAGGATAGGTGCTTTTTAATAAGGTATAAAGTTGTGTTATGAGCTTTAAGAATTTGTTTTTTCAACAACAGCAAGCTGTTGCCTTCAAAAAAATAAGCATAGATTACGAATAACGCGAAAACGACGTCCTGCATAAAAAATTAAAACACTCTATTAATCTATGGTGAAAACTGCCGGACATGGTCTATTTTCAAAAATTGACACCGGCTATATTATTACTATACTATTAAACCAGATTTACATCAAGAATACAGCTACAAAATATATACTGCCTGCAAGTGTTAAGTGATTTTTAGTACTGAACAAATGTAAATTTCACGCCCGCTCAAAAAACACATTATTGACGAAGGTTTTCAAAAATAACTTTTAGCCGCAAACGCCGCGCAGGAAATTTGGACTTCGGTTTGGAGATGAATTTGGTCGATGTTTAGTGGGAAAGATGTCGGCCTTTAGGGGCTCTTTATAATTTTCGATTGTCGAAGAACAGTTCCACCATTGCTAATGAAGAAATTTTAAAGTTATTTTGAAGACATTTGGAGGTTCTTTTTGACTAGAGGTTATCAAATTATTCTATTCCAAGGAGAACATTAAGGTTGCTCAACGCGTTAGCGCGCGTTGCAATTTCAATTGCTGATGCGAGTAAATGTGCATAAGGGTTAAGGAAAGGAAACAAGGGCGCTGAGAAAGAGATCAATTTATGTCTTTTTGTATTGATTACAAAGTCATCTTTTTACAAGGTAAAGGTCCTCCAAGTAAACTTGAGATCGCACGTGCCCAGTTAGCTGAAAAAAAAAAAGTTAGACCGCTTTCCGGGGCAGTAATTTTTGTAGAGCGGTTTTAAAGAATAATAAATAGATTTGGCCAAGCCTAAAAGCGGAGCCGCCAAGGAATAAACTGGTTCTCATTTCTCAAAAATAGTCCTGAAACTTTTCAGTCTGAAATATATTTCGGGGCTTTCTTTGGCTCGTTTGCTTTCGAAAAGTGTTTCTCGAAAAGCCCGAATTGTCGTCCAATACTTTGAGGATCTGTTCCGTAAAACCAAGCTCGAAAGGTCATTCTAGAGGCTGAGCACAGCTTGATTATTTTTTTTTTTTTTTCGGGCATCAAACTGAACACAAATTTCACCCACGAGCCGTCTTGCTTGGTTTTTGCAATGTTTCCATTTCCTGTCATTAACTGTCAAGGCTCGTCAAATCTCCTTGGATTATTGGCTGTTCCCCCGGCGCTCATTTACAACAACAAAATAAAACTTATTCTGAAGTAAATGGGTTATCTTCATCGCGTTCGGATTAGGTTAACAAATAACATGAACTGCCACTATTAGTCTGGTCAAAAATTTATGCCATCAAGATTGAAAACAAACAAACACCAAACATGCTTTAAATTATGGCATAAGTTTTGCGGACGCGAAGTAAGCCTACATAAAGTTAAGCGCTTTGAGGAACGCACAAAACTTTTTTCGGAAGCTTTTCGGATAAAATAGCTTTAAACCGACAACTGCTTCGCTTAAAAGATTATTACTATTGAAAAATTCGAGGACAAAAAATCGACAATCAAAATTGAAAGCGATTATTCGCCGTAATCTCATTGAAGAGATGCTTGTGAAGTTGCCTTCGACTGTGCTTTGACCTACTGTTATGAATAAACTAACACAAAATAATAAGCCGAGAAATCAATTTTGAAAAAGTTTATTCGAAAACACATAAGACTTAGTTTATACTTAAATGCAATTCGCGTTACACTTCCAGCATCGTGGGTCCGTCCACGCGAGTGAAATCGGCTGTGCATGGCAAAATATTCAAGACTACATCTGTCACAAAACTGAGCGCGTTTTCTAATAATTTTTTAAAGTCAAAAGTAAATGACACATTTCTAATGACATAAATTAAATTTCAATTTCAAAATGTAATTTCTTTGAACGTAATACTCAAAATCATGCACCTTAAACCCTTTAAAAACTTCACTTACTCGGTAGTGTTTCAGAACAGGGCAAGCTCTCCGCCATGAAGAAAACAAAGCGAGGAAGTCCTTTGAAGGCAGCTTTCGTAACTTGAACTTTTCGCCTTCTGCCAGTATTCCTTTGAACTTTTTCTTTCCACTTATAGATATTAGATTTTTAATCTCAAGTTTAAAACTACAGTACTGTCGAACAATCGTTTTGCTAAGGAAACCTCTTTTTCAAAAGCGACGATGGTCATGCGATTTCCCGCTAAGGAAAACGCTGGTTGCCCAAAAGCACCGCGCGGGCGTACGCCCGCCCGTACAGTAGTCTGTACGGGCGGGTGTACGCTGACGTCACAACCAAAATTTCTCGGATCGATAGGTTACCAAATGTGCTTAGGAATGAAGCTCCGCTGGCTCCGCTATGAATAATTCTCGGCAAACTGAGCTAAGAAACTAATCTTGCTGGAACACTTACGACGGGCTAGAGTCACTCTTTCCACACAAATGTGGTAAATTTGTACCATCTACAAATTTTAACGCTTTCACACCAAAATAAAAAAAAAACAGGCTTTCCAGGGTATTACGTTTTTAACGCTTTATCGCTTGATGTGATTGACTGACAAACTCGAGAAATGAAACAAACATGGTGGTTTATTATTTAAAAAGTTGCTCCCTATTTAATCTATAAAATCTAACTGAAGTTTCAAAGAGGTTGCTATTCAAAGTGTTGACCTGCAAATGAATTTTTCTTTGTTTTCTTTCCATTTTATTTTATCATAAAATCTGACAGCTGCCCTGTATTTACTCTCGCCGAAAATATAAACGGGAAGAAAGGTTGAAAAAAAATGGGAAATTATATGCAGAGTCAATAGCTGAGAATTGGGTTCGGTTGCATAATCACTCTTTCGAGATTTTTACTCTGCTTGACCTTTGCTTATGATGTCACACCGTTCTACATACAATAGGTTACTATCAGCTCATTTTAATTTTAAAATGTTAAAACATTTTTAACCCGAGGCTATGACGCATACATATTAGTATTTACATCTCTCATTTCAACGTGATTTACCTGCGTTTTGCTGGACTTTTGTGAATTTTACCTAAATGAAAGGGTTTCAGCATCATGAATTTGATCCCAGTTACTACTGGCGCACGTCACTCAACTTACTTGTCGGAAGTGACGTAATGTTTCCTTCCGTCATGGCCGCCATATTTTCCATTTTAAAATTTGCCGTGTCAGTGTCACGCTGCCCTTTAGTGTTATTTTCCTGATTGGCCGGTTGGTCCCGTGTTTTTCGAGGAACACACCCGGAACACCGTGGGCGGCATTTCCTTTCTTCAATGGCGGCCATGGTGGAATTCAATACACTTGAAACAATGCACAAACAAAGTAAACCGTGAAGACAGTGTTGTGAACTATTATAGAATTTTTAATTTTGTTTTCGTGATTATTTGAGCTATTGATGGACAACTCTTTGATTCTTTGGGGCTTGTAAGGAACGTAGTCACCAAATCCAATGGTAGTAAATGTTACAAACCAGAAATACACTCCTTCAACAACGCTCCAACCCACCAGATGCATCAGTGACACACCACTAACCACAATTAACACCATCATTAAAGAAAACAAGATCACAGCACTCTTTGTTTGCAATCTTTTCAGTGGCTCTGGTCTCTTCAGGATTTTCGTCTCAAATTTCCTGACAACTGCGTTGATCCATTTGGCAATAAGTTCACCGACGGATTTTAACGCGAGCATGTTAATGGGTATACCGACGAAGGAGACGAAGATGCACAATATCTGGCCTGTGGGTGTTTGAGGAGTGATGAAGCCATAACCTGTGTAAAAAAATATAAACACCGTGGAAACTTAGTTTTGCGTCGATATTCTCTTGGCTTGGAAGATGGTTGAATGGCAACCCCCTCGTATCTTTTCCCTTGGTAATTCCATTATTTTAATCTAGAAATACGTGACTCGCAGAACCTCGCGAAGCTCGAGCAAGGGTGCACCACAAAATTAAGCGATGGGGGTAGGGAGGGGATAGAATTTTGGTTTAACTGGAGGTGAGGATTGGTGGCCACAATGGTCCCGAATTGGGAGTTAAGATCGACATTCTGGTTCCCAGTCACTTGCATGTAACTTGTATCTAATCCACTGTCATGTATAGGAAAATACGTTCAGCCCCCCCCCCCCCAACTCTCTTCATTCTGATATAAGGTAAATTGCTCTCTAGAGAGGATGTATAGTATTGCTGTGGACCTGTTGTCCAAGACAACATGTGTGGTGTTTCTGTTTATTATGGTTGTTAAATCAGCTGTTGCTGTCTTTTTTCGTGTCCCTCATTTGCATCAGAAATTGGTCCAGTAACTTGTTCACAGACGATGAAATAAACATATCAGCACGCAAATGTACACAGCAAAGCAAGCAAGAAACAGAAACACGCCGAAGAAACATGAGAGTGCGCAACTGTCAGCGGTCGTGATTTGGTTTTGTTGCTAGGCAACTGTGCGGAAACCATCGAAATATATATAGGGAGATCGAGATTTGACAGCCCTAAGCAATCCTCACGCGATCCCCACGCGACAAATCTATAAACCTCACTACGCTCGGAGGGCCTTCTGCTGTTCTTCTGTCGAAGGTGCTATCGTGTGATAGGTTGCCCGAGGAAATTTGATGTTTACAACAAATATTAGTCCAAGAACGTAGTTCAAGGGCTTATATGAAGTTTAATCATTAAATTTCCGAGGGAACCTATCTCACTTAGGGCCTGAGACAGAAGGACTCTATTGTTTTTATTGTACAACACTAAATTTTGAGCGAAATTGCCAAAACCGCGCGGGGCACTATCAGCTGATAGGCGCCCACTGAGGAAAGACACTATCGCGTCACATGACCGATTTCGATCAATGGGAGCACCTCAAAATTTATCGTTGTACTACAAATCCCAAGACGACAGTTCGCAAACCTGCCGGTGGGAGTATTTAGGCCCCAAAATTGGCCATTCGGTACCCCCAAACAATATATCCCTAGTAAGCTGCAGAGTCACGTTTACTTCCAATTCTGTATTTCATATAAATCTGGCAAATTAGCGCCATTTTATAGTATAGCAATTGGTCTGTTACCAATTTATTTCACCCCTTGTTTTGTGAATCTAGATTGGCTTGACATATTTCTTAAAATTTCCTTACCTATAGTGGATACAGCTTGAAATACGAAATCCAAAGCAGAAGGAAAGTACCACTGTGGTTTAGGTTCCCTCAAGGCCTCATACGCCATATTGGAAAAGTTATTAAACTCCTTCAGAGACATGTTGCATTTAGCTACCATGGACTGATACAGGGAGCGTAGCAACTGGTACTTTTCCTCTAAATCGTTTTTTCCTGTGTATTCCACGACGACAAACAGCCAAGCGCTCAGCGAGGCCCACAATAAGAGACCAAGAGTGCGAAGAAGCGTTGTTTTGATAAGTGGGTCCATCGTCAGCCCTTACACCTGCAACAGCCAAGCTGGAGGAGAAATTGACTTCACGTTATATTAGATTTATATATTTGAAAAAGTTTTGCATGAATTCAGGGACACACATCGTGCGTTTAGTAGGAATTGCTCTAACGGCTTTTGTTTCACACTGGCACAAGAGAATGGAGTGGATTTCTTGACGCTGTCATGTGCTGAATCGCCATTTTGGAGAAACAATGCGTACATGCGTTTAACGTTTCTTTGGAAAAGATGCTGAATGTATTACAAGATTATGGCTTTTAAGAACAGCAGGGAGGTTCAGCTTTGCAAGGTCAATTTGATCTAAAATTAAACTGCGTTCTAACGTTAACACTGTGTTGATGCTCTCATTCTGGATTGCATTGAGCGGGAAAATGTTGGTGACAGAATTTATATTCGTTTTCAGCCAATCGGATGGTTAACCATAAAAACAGTAATATATAGATTTAGCCAGGCCTAAAAGCGGAGCTCCACATCTCTCTTTCATGCTTGTGGGCCCGTAAAATACATTAAATTTTAGTTGTACAGTTATTCGCCAAGAGGTGAAAAACAGCAGGGGAAAACATATGCGGATCACTGAGCTAACTGTGACTTGGCCTATTTTTCTTCAAAGAGAAGACTTCAGCACGACTTTCACCGACAGTTCTTCTTGTAGCATTCTTTCGAAAGCTAGCTAATCGAGTTCAAGAAGAGTACTTGTAAAACTACAATTGCTAAAAAAACCCACTTAAGTTGCTCCCGGTAGCGACGCGACAGAGCTTTCCCTGCAAATACACATTTCTCACTGATTCCAATGCATCCCTCTGGCTGTTTAATTCTGTTAACCATGAAACATTTCTCGAAATCTATTTTGCGAAAATAAATAATATTTTCCCGGCGTCAAACCGTTTACTGACAAAAAATTACCCCAAAAATGTTTTCGGAAACTTTCAAGCACACGTATAATTATCAAGAGGAAAATGACACAAGTTTTTCACCCCGCGAAGTATTAATTGAGCGCTTTCAAGAACTCACCCTGAACTAATTTTAGGAAGCTTTTAGAGTCTCATTTTAGACAAAATAGACACTTAAACCGAGTAATGCTTCGCTTATAGTTACTTAAATAAAGATTTCATTTCGATCGCTAACTAAACGAACACGAAAACATGCCACACTGAACTCACTCACTGAAACGGCGATTCTAAGTTTAGTCGCTAAATTGGGACTGAAATGTCATTCACTTCAAATGAAAAAACCAAAAATATATAAAAATATAAGGAATATAAAATATTCCACAACTGAACAAAAAACAAGTGGAGCTTTACACTAAGACTTAAACTTAATAAAAAATGTTGACGACAGAGCGACTCTTCAGTTGTTGAATACTAAATTACGAATTAGTCAAAACAACCCAATATGCGGTGCCGAAGAAAAACAACCTAGATTGAAAAAACAACACAGACTCCATCTAGAATAGTCACGATTTCTACTTTTCGACTAAAATACACTACTGACTAGAATTGCTCAAAGAACAATATTGAAAATTACGCACTAAAGTTCAAAAGAGAATTGCGCATATATATCAGATTGCTCACTAATGACAATTCCTTCAATGAATAAACACAGAAAAAGGGACAAGAAACCTTCAAAAACATGAAATGTCATTCACATACGAAGCATTTGTTTGCCTAGGAAAGCAAACTCCATTCAATTTTCCCCTCGAGTGAAGTTACTCGCAAGCCGACAAACGGAAACTACAACGTAATTTCTCAGATATTGTAAACAAGTTTTTAAAACATTTCAAGAAAATTACCGTAATTTACTAAACATGTAAAATCGCTCAATTAAAAAATTCTTACAGTGTAAATCCACAATCAAATCTGTAATTTACTTTACTATTGAACTGAAAGAAGGACTTGAAAATCTAAACGAAAGTCGCCGGGTTCTTTCCAGATCTCCTTAGCTTTGAAAAAAACAAGTAAGCTTATGTCCGTGAACAAGGATTTCTTGCCTTCAAGTTCTCCAATATCTTCTATATGCGCCGTCGAGATTGAAGCAATCCTTTTCCTTTTCATGATGAACTGTTACAATTCTTCATTCCAAGAATGTATTACAATTATCGTATTGAAAATCGAGCGTCAAGGAACCTGCCGCCATATTGTGTACTTCAGCTACAAGAAAAAAAAAAAAAAGGACTTCCACCTTCCCCGGTCGGGTTGTCTTGGGACTCCCCTCACCCTCCCTCCCCCGAGTCTGTACGGACGAACGCTGACGTCAGAACCAAAAGTTGTCGGCTCAACGGGTTTATACCAAATTTGCTTACCCATGGTGCTCCGCGAGCTCCGCTATAATGTATATTTGTCGGGGACTAGTCAGTCATTTACTATTAAGGTGTACCCCTGACATTGTTTGCGAATATAAATGAAAGATTGACAATCCGTCTCAACAAAAGCAGAGATGAAGACTCTTTAGATTTTGATTCTTTAAAATTTTCAACGAGACATAAGCTTAAACTAAAACTATTGCTAAAATACAAAATGACGAAAAGATTGTTTGGAGGTTTTGATGAGGCAAAGGGAAGTGATGTTTGGAAATTAGTTATTTTGGAAAGAAAATGTAGTGCTTAACAAGAACGGAACTTAATATTTAGACACTTTTCATTAAGACGGGCCCTTGTGGGCCACCGTCTGCTAGCTTTTCAGAAAGAAAGGAATGTCGTCGTAGTAGTTTGTTCAAGGTCACTGGATGATTGATTGGTATGTTAGTGATATATGGGGTGAGGAGGGCAGAGAGTTGATATTTTGATCGTGGTTTTCTTGGGGACAAGGCTAGGTTAAGTACAATACCTCTACCACGGTTATTTGGAGGAATTCGAAAAATGGTTGCGCGACCGATTGATGTACACAACAATTTTCAAGAGCAGCTCCCAGTAGCTCAGTGGTTAGAGCGCCCGACCGGTGTACGGGAGGTCTGGGTTCGATTCCCGTCGGGGACTCAGATTTTTTCTTTGTCCCACGCTCGTGACAAACTGAATATTCCATCTTTCTCAATTTTCAAGAGGGTTTTGGACATTATACGGATCAAAATAGGTCATTTAAAAGGTGAAACCAAATGGGAAAGCTCTGGAAATCTCGATCCAAATGAACTTGAAAAAGAAGGGCTCAAAGCTGTTCAAACAAACGAATAAGTTGTTCCAGGACAGAATACGACTGAGGCATGTACTTCGGACCTTGGAGTTCCTAAGGCTTTTTGTAACCTTTTCTGTATGAAAAGGGAAACACGTTTGTTAGTTATGACCCCGTATTTGAAACATCTCTCACTGTCCTCACACAGGCAGAACCAATTCATGCATTTGAAATGTAGCTCTTATAAAGTCTAGCTCTTAACATTTAGCGGTGAAAACAAACTTAGACTTCTATAACCTGATGCTTGACTTGATCTACAATAGAAACCTTTAACCACGGGCGTTTAGCTCGAGATCAACTTTCGACAAGTAGTCACGCGAATATACAGGTAGCGCAATTTTATAAAATACATGCATTTATTACTGTAGTAATGCAAGGGTTGGAGGAGAATTCAAAGGTTTAATTCTAGCATCTACGGTCTGGAATAAAATTTTTGAAGCGGGTTTTCATTTTAGAGATATGATTTATGTCATTTTTTATTATTATTTATTTATTATTATTTTTTTTTTTTGCAGTTTCCAGAACCGATCACCAAAATTTATACCTTTGATACCCAACAGAAAAAATCCGTGAATCTAGGTGTCCACAACTGTATAACTCCATCTTATAGATGGGCCTGTCTTTGATAAACCACAGATTTTCTTGTTTCAGTAAGTCTTTAATGTCAAATTTGGACATGTTATCACTTCGAAATTCTCATAAAAGAAGGGGGATACTAATTAAAAGTTGTGGCGAAAAAGACGTACTGACAATTAATAGCTTCTCTGACCTCCTTATTCATGTGGAACTTGCCGAAAATGTTTAAAGCTCTGTTTTATCTTTAGAAAAATACCCTGTATGTTATCTTCCATTTTCTATTGAACATAAGCAATAGCAATTGAATAACATATAATACACATTTTGCAGGTGTTAATCGACTGTTTATTAGCATTTAATGAGTGTTTTCCAGCAACGGTGTTTTCCCTTATCGTCCGGTTTCCTCCCTTTTCGCGTTCTATCTTTACCTTACCGTAATTCAATTTGTTTGTAACTCGAGTATTTTTACCTGTTCCTATCGTTGTGTGCAAAAAATACCATCCTTTCTTCATCTAAAATTTACTGAGAATTCGACAATTTGTATCGGTTTACGTTTGTGGAAGTTATCTTTTACAAAATGCTGCATCTGTGCGGAAAATATTTGTTACCGAAGAGGAGACACATCACGTACACTAACAGTTATTAAGAAAAGTTCAAAGAAGTCTGAATTACTAATTGACGGATCTTGAAGTAAGTATACCTATGACATGTGACTTATTGGAGGATTGCCGCCGTCAACGCACCGAAAAAATTAGTTTTAAACACTTGCTAATTCACTGTCAAAATTTTACTGAAACCAATATTATTCTCACATTACTCTGTAGAAAAAACGTACCTAGATTCATCTGAAAAATGTCCAAATTGAGGTTCCAAAACGTCAACGTAGATCGATTCTAGACGTAGTCATTCAGAATGATCTTTTTAGTTTCTTTTTAGCAATGGATACCACCCGCTAATAAGCTCTCTTTAAGAAGTAAGAATCATGCAAACTGTCAAAACTCCAATTAACAGCGTCATGGCCTCGTCTCTAAGTTATGGAGAACAGTACGGAGTCTTATATTAGGAAACTGTTTCCTAACTTTTATGCTCCAAGTCTTTGCTCTTTGGCTCTAACCTTGAATTTCGTTGAAGATATTTGAATTCTCGTTGATTTCTTAAAATAAAATGAGTTGACGAGAATTTGTAGATTGACTATTTTAGTGCGTGTACTGCAGCATTTGCATGCCGTTGCACCTGTCATTTTATTTACGTTTCGCATTGCTTTAAGTTTTTGTGATTATTTCGCAGAGAAGTAGTCATGGACACCACACTGCATAGAGCGAAGGAAACTTGTGCAAATTGAAAATAATTTCCTCATAGGGAATCAGATATTATTTATTTATCACTGATCATAGCCTTTTTCAAAGCGTGGTCTGGTGCAAAAGTCTTTTATATGAAAATATTCCAACAAAATGTATTTCATATACATAACTTTGCACCAGGTCTTGCTTTCGTAAAGGAGCTTATGGTAACGTGGAAATAGGTTATTTCAGATACAAACAAGTTCATCGTACTAGAGACTAGAGAAAGTGATTTGTTATTCTCCAGTAGTACTTGTTCTACTTTATTTCTCTTTTGTCACTGACAAACCATTTATAATGCAAAAGTAAAGAACACGTCTTTTCGGATAAACGCAAACGATAGGAAGAAAAAAATCTCTTACTAAGAGTTTTGGCGTGTTCCTGCATATAGATCAAATGGGTAAAATTAGCCAAATTAGGAATTAAAAAGAAAAAGAAAATTCGAGTTATTCTGAAACATTTCCTGTTGGGCAAACCAGAAACTGGTTTGTAAATAATAAACAGCTGTGGAAGTAAAATTCATTTTCATATGAATTGTTTTGCATCAAGCCTCGCTGTGATGAAGAGGCTTTAGGTGACGCGGAAATGACCTACAATCTTCGTCAATAATTTTGGGATGCCTTCACATTTCTGTGATTGCCATAGAGAATTCTTGGGGAAAAAACCTCGCCCACCTCCGTACAATGTTGACTTTTTCATTCAAAAGCAGTTACCCTTGCACAACATTGTTTGAAGGGGAAGTATGGATTATTTCAACTCTGGTTGCGGCGAGATTGATTTGTTTAAGTTGTATTCATGATAAATAGGCCGCTCTTATTGAAATGTCCCAAAGATTTCTGACGACAATTGCATCCTAGCTTCAAACAAGTTCAAACAAGTTTGTCATTGAGGCTATTGTGACGCGACCAATAAGATGTGAGATAAGCGCGCAGGTCTAGATGAGCACGCTATCGTTTTCAGTCTACTTTCAAGTAGTCATAATGATTTCGCAGATTTTTGGTCAAAACTGTACTAAAATTATCGGTAGCTAACTTTATCGATGCCCAACATTGTGTTTGAACATTTAAAGGAACATATTAACTTAATTTCATTAAGAGAAAACAAACCATGACCATGAATATCGATTTTATTAGGTAATGTCAACACGCTGAAGGAATTTGAAAAGTTTAGCCTAATGTTTTCACTTTGCAATCCAATTCCATCCGTGCCATCCGTAGCAACAGACAACAGAAAATAGTTTCAGTGAAGTAATATAGTCTTTGGTAACAAAACTAGACAATTATTTGTGGGCGTTCATTGATGTGAGGCATGTTTTTCATTTTTAAAATGAACTAAAATAGCGTGACTATGTCCCTTTAAGCCACCTACTTTGACTTTCAGGACGTTATGCGGGTACCACGTTAAGGAAATGACATACCCCCACAGAACAGCGAACGAAGAATAATGTAGAGTAAGATTAAAAGTGACATCTTTGAGTCAAGTCATGCACTATTTCCTGCTGAAAGCCCTCACTTAATATCACTGATTGAAAGGGTTGTGATATTTTCCTTCTGGTAAGCAACATTTTTCGTTTCTAAATGTGCCTCGTCAGCTCCGCATTGCTCTGAAGTGTTATTTTGTTCAATTTCCACTTGGTCGTGTGCTTTTCGAGGAATGCATCCACGACACCGAGGACGCCAGTTTCTTTCTTCGATCGCGGCCATGATGGAGTTTAGTACACTTGAGACAATGCACAATCCTATCATGCATTCTATCACAAAGAACATTTCGATGGAAATAGTTTCCTCCACCTCAAATGTTTCAGTACTATCCAAAGACAATTGACGGATCCTTTTGGTCACCTTTTGAGGAACGTAGTCACCAAAACCGACTGTGGTACATGTTATAAACCAGAAATAAACCCCCTCGCGAAGAGACAAATTTTGAAAGATTTGTAACGTGCCACCGACAAAAAGTGACACCACCATTAATGAAAACAAGATCACAGCGCTTTTAGTTTGCACGTGTTTCGGTTCAGTCCTCTTAAGTATTTTCTTCTCGATCTTTGTGACAATGGCGTTGACCAATTTGGCAGTGACTTCTCCCATGGATTGTAATGCCAGCATTGTAATAGGAATCCCCAGTAAAGAGACGAAGATGCATAAAATCTGACCAGCGGCTGTTTGAGGAGTGATATATCCATAACCTGCAGAGATTCAGAAGAAATTGACACGAGTAAAAGCTTAAATAGTGTTGGAAGGAAAACAGGTTGAAGACAAAAGGTAGCGACACAAAATACTTAAAAATATATTATTATGAATTATCCTGATAGACTGATTTCTTTGAAGTAATATTTATCAAAAACAAAGTGGTGTTGTAATTAATTACTTAATTAATTAATTAATTAATTCAATAAGGCAGTGGAAACTCGTCAAGCTTTTAATTTTTAGTAAGAGAATGATTGCATCAGATTTTGTAAGGGCCGTTGTAACAAGGTAGTCGTATTAACGCGGCGATCATAAGACAAGGTTCCACTTATTTAAAGTCATTTTTCCATAATCTGACTAATGCGCAAATTGCGAATAGACAAACTGATTCATGGTTTACTGTTGTATGAAACTACCGTTAATTATTGATAGAAATTAAGGATTCTACTGTTTTAACTAAGGCGCCTTCTTGTAAGTTTAAAGACAAAGGGTTTGCTACTTTAGATGGCACTCGTTCATGTTGGAAAGTTGTTTTTACAGAGCCTGCTGGAAAAAGTAAAATTCTTGCATAACTGACCAGAAGAAATACTCAAGAAACCTGGTTGCCTTGTTTTCCTAATAATCACGTCATGACCTGTTGTGTACTTTCAACTTATTTGAATTTTGTTTACCTATAGTGGTAAACGCTTGAAAGACAAAATCCACTGCTACATGATACGTCCACTGTGGTTTAGGCTCGCTCAAAGCCTCATACGCCACATTGGAAAAGTTGTTGAACTCCTCGATTGACATGTTGTATTTAGATGCCATGGACTCGTACAGAGAGCGCAGTAATTGATATTTTGACATAAGATCGTTCTTTTCTGTTTTCTCCACTAAAACAAAGAGCCAAGCGCTAAATGAGACCCAAAGAAAAGAGAACAACGTCCGAAGAAGTGTTTTTTTGAAGAGCGGGTTCATCTTCGACACTTCCCACGCATCTGCACCAGCCACGCTGTAAGCTTTGAAGATATCCCCTGCTTAGCTTGTTGCTGGCGGAAAAGCTTAACCTGTAATTAAAGAGAACGTCTCAAGGATGAACGTCGAGGAATATTAGCCCCAGAAAAACTGATTGAAAGTAACCGTCCAAAACTCTGCTACCTAGTTGACAGATGGAAATACACCTTTGGTCAGTTTTCATTTTTCATGGAAATAAATCTGTCAAGTTAATTCATACACTGCCCACGAAATTTGCATAGACCACAGGTTTTAGTTTAAGATTATCAAGCGTTTATTTCACTATTCGCTTGTTTTTTGTTTGAGAGGAATTTTATTGCAAAGTTCACAATCGGGAGACAGTAATGTGTTCGACAGTAATTCAAGACCATTTTTCTGTTTCTAAAAAACAATATTGGCTTCTGAAACAAACATTCCTCGCGCGGTTGAAACAGAGAAACATTCGCTTCGGCAACAAAGTTTCCTAGGTTAGGATGACGTGTAGTATCATAACACTTTTCGACTTTTTTGCGGTAATATAGCCACAGGTTCTTATTTTCTTACCCACTCGCTCCTACTTACTCGCTATGACTTGCTTGCTGATCAACTTATTTGCCTGGTTTCTTGAAGTAAGTTTTTTCTTTCAAGATAGTGGAAATTTCCCAATCACGTTGGCAACAGTTACTGCTGTGATGCACAAACCAGATGGCTAATTACTTGTCTGTATGCTGCTGAAAATAATTAGTCATTTTATGAAGGGTATCAATGATTTATATCCAGAAATTTTCTTTGTTACTGACAGTCCTTGAAAACTTGTAAGTTTCTAAAGTAAAAAAGAACAAATTTAACGAAGTTTGTACTGTTTTGATTTTTGACAAAAATCAAAAGTAAAAATAAAATGTATTTTATTCAGCCCGGGAAACTGAGGCGGAAAAGGCCAGACTAAAAAAAGATATTATTTAAGCCAAAAAGCAGTGGGGTCTCCGCAAAAAAAATAATTTTCGTGGAGATCTTATTTCCATAATCTGAGAGAAACAGAAATAAATCAGCTTTTTCAGGTAAAAGTGGGGCAGAAAAAGACTAAAGAGAAAATATCGTTTTCATCGTTATTTTTCTTGGGAGAAATTTAAACGTCCTTTCTGCATTAAACCGAGACTTGCTCCAAGTCGACCTCTTCGATTGATATTAATTTGCCTTGCGTTTTTGGGAAAGTCTACCTTAAACCATAATTTAAATCCATGCTATTTTAAAAAAGTTTAACAGAAGAAAGCCATTGTACATAATGGTGGTGGTGTTATCTATGCAGAATAAAACTCAGCTCTCGTGTCGTGATAAATGCACCAGTGAGTAATACGTTACCACCAGTCGAATTATCCATTTATTATTATTATTATTATTATTATTATTATTATTATTATTATTATTATTATTATTATTATTATTATTTGATATCCGTTTGTTCGTCAGGGCGTCTGATTTTTGCGGTTAGATCTCGATTTCGACATTTATTGGACATAAAAATGAAAACAGGGTAACCACCAGGGAGTAAGAGAATAGAGCAAAATAAACAGAGATTCACCTGACTGAAAAAATGGCCTGACCACTTCCCATGTTGTGTAATTTGTATCTTTTTCATCAAGTAGAAAAAAATATACCACCTTCACATTCTGAAAAATCGTTTTCATTTGTTTTGTTCCCAAATTTTGTGTTTTGTCAGTTGTGTACATGTACATACCCTATTTACTCGATTAAACGCCGCCATCGAATAAACCGGCTGCCCTCGATTAAACGCCGCAGATGGAAGCAAAATTACCAATAAACGCCGCCCTCGAATAAACGCCGCACCCAATCAGAAGAATGCGGGCGTTTATTCGAGGATTATAAAAAAAATAATAAGAACAGTTAAAACTCGGTAATCTACACATGAACGTTGTACATATCACAAGCCAGACAATTATGATTCTCAGCAAAAAAGCGAGACATTGGAACTTTAAACATGTTTCTGTTTTACATAGTATTTACGAATGATTTACCGTAATTATTATCAGTGATTTAAGAAATATGACTGAAATAAACGCCGCCCTCGAATAAACGCTGCATCGGAAACGCTAAAAATTTAATAAACGCCGCGGCGTTTAATCGAGTAAATACGGTATGTACAACACAGATAGAACCTGGCATTGTTAACTGAATTTTAGAAAAAAAAAAGAACAAGAAAATCGCCGAGACGAGCTGTTTAAAATACAGCTAACTTCTCTTACAAAATTTTACTTCCCGTTTGAAGTTTTCGAGTTTTAACTTAAAAGTCTCTGACGTCACTTCCTTTCCCAAGTCAATTCTATTCTTTATAGTAGGAAAACCCTTCCGGTTCTGTTGTCGGTATGCGTGAGAGGTAAGAATTAGATTCTGGGAAAGTTTAAACTTCATCTGAGTTCTCAGAAAAATAAACTTGCAATGTTGACCTCCTGAGCGCAGCATTGTTCTTTTCAAATAAAACAACAATTCAAATTACAAACCACAATAACGGGTTTACAAGTGCACGCTCTTGGATATCCAGTATAAATGTGAAGGCATCAGCGCCTTTCTGAAGTTCTCTTGAATACACCTGAATTTTGACGAAATGGTTTGTGATTTAAGAAAAAAATTGAGAAGGCTGCATTGTTTGTACATAATCCCAGACATTCAGCCCTAACGCGACAGTATTTCGGGTTGTTTGCGGCCAGTCTTCGTGCCCATCTAATATTTTCTCTTTCCAGTCACCATGTAATCTTATTTTTCTTAACTACTTTTAAAATTCAATAATAGCTCTTTTCTTTTCTTCTTCTTTAATAAAATTTGATTTCTTAAAAAAATATGGCCTCAAAGATACCTAAGGAAGAAGGCTGAAACTGAGGGAAAACGCCGGAACAAAGGGTGAAAAAAAAACAGGAAAATGTCTTGAAAACGTCTTGTCCTAGACTGAAAGAGTTGTGTCTTCCTCTTTCGTAATTGACCTTAACCACCGGGAAAATCCTCTGGGTTAACCTATAGACGTTAAATTAGCGATATCAAGCACTCTAACTCTCAACTTGCATTGCATAAAGTAATTAATCAAATTACTCATTACCTCATACGCAATTTATGATACATCAGAAAGTTACATTACGAAAAAATGACGGTTTCATTCGCTGTTTACACCTCTCAATTGTTATTCCTCAGCACATGATTATTGATTAGCTTTGACTAACGGTTATCACTTAAAACGTCTGCTTTTGAAATTATTTACTGTGACCAATTTACCTTAGTTAATAAATCAGTTGTTAAATCCAATTGTTCGTTTTGTTTTAATTTATGTACCGTTTAGAATAAGGAATATCACCACTGCCAATTTCCTCTTCCGTGCTCTAAAGTAAATAAATTGATGTTATTGCGCATATCTTTTCTAACAATGTAAGCTTTTGAGTGCACTAAATAATGTTAATAACCTGACTACAGACAAATAAATATTTATTTTATGGTTGGGTGCATACATGGAGTAATAGCGATTACAATAGGCGACCTCTCATACAGACGTCTGATGGCGTTGCGCTATCTATTATGCGTCTGTTTTTCAACGATGAAGAAACTGTTTCTTCCCGTTGTTGCAGCTATTGTCGCCTGAGTTTTCGTGCACAAGGGAATATTGGTAAGAGAAATATTTTAAACTCACTCAGCAATGGATATTTTAGTTTGAATTTGAGACTTCCCTTATGTCTTATTGTACGCGTAGTTCACTGGGAATCGACTTCACAAGCTAATTCAAAGATGGGTCAAAGACAGCTTTGAGGTGATTGTAATATCATTTATCCGAAAGGCGACTATTTTTAGAGTCCGTTGACAGTATTTTGCAATAGTAAGCAAAACTTCTGTTATGTTCAAGCTCTGCTACGAGCATTTAAGTTTCTACACTGCAGCCTACTTTCCCTAGCATTCACATGTTCTTTTCGCTCGACTATCCCTTAATGATAATTAATGATAACAATCTTTAATTAATGAGGATGCCAACTTCACTCTTGAAGAACTAGTCCGAAACTAGCGATTTACCGAAGGGTCCTCTTTCATACTAAGCCATTGAGCTAAAAAATAATTTACAATACTAATATAAACGTTAAAAACCTAGGATATTACAGTGTGGATATATAATAAAATGTAAAAACTAGGGATTTACATGCACTATATGCTAAGACAATACGACAGAGATGAATAGTGAAGAAAGAGGGACTACTCGTAGTCCATGTTTAAGCTGGTGTTTGGGTTAAATTTGTCTTAATAGTGTAATCTGAGGTTAGGCAAATCATGATTTAATACACCTATTATATTATTAAGGCCTAAACTGCTAAGAACTGATTGTTTGAAATTTGTTCCGGAACAATTCTCAGCAGCGATATAAATTCGAATTTAACTCAATTAACTCAACCTATTGGCCCCTCTACAAATATTGCTAAATAAAGTAAATGAATACGTATCGGATAGTTATTGTTCACAATTCGCACTGTGATTCATCAACTTCATCACGAGAGAATCATTTTTCCGGATATCGTGTACAGAAAATTTGCATTTACAGACAATGGCACCATCTACCAAGCTTATATAGCTTTCCCAATGGCAACGTCCAGTAATTCTGGAATTCTGGAATTCTCCATGAACTCAAATAAGTCCTTACTCGTTGATGTGTTGCTGGCAAGTCAAGTAACAACTTTTCTAGCGTAGAATCTGGCTCAAAGGTTTTTTGCAAGAGCTATCAAGACATTAATCAGGTAGAAAGGACCTTGTTTTACTGATTTTATAGTGGGGAAGAGGGCAAACTTTATCGCTTAAAGGAGAAGGTCACTCCAGAAAACGTTGTATTTTTTTAAAATTGCCGTATTTGGCTTCAAAAGTGCATCCGTTCCTAATGAAATTCTTCTCCAAAGAAGGCCAAAATTCAACACCGTGTGCCGCCATCTTGAATCATACTCAGAAGCCTGGTCTCTTGTCCGTGACGTCACTCCGTCCAACGTGAAACTGGCGGGAAATCTAAACGCGGCTGGTATAACAGAGCTTGTTGGTACTGTTGCTAAGCGGCTACATATGTTTCGTTTTCATTTTGTAAAGAGAAAATGCCAAAGTGCTTAGTTCCGGATTGCAATAACAGTTCCGAAAAGGGTAGAGTAAGAAGTGTTACTTTTCATAATCTACCTGTGGATTGCACCGCCAGGCGGTAAAATTAAAGTAGACAAAATAGGTTAAAACCAAACTCTTAGGCTTGATTTGAGCCCACTGTTTTAATATAATTTATGAAGCGATTTACAGGCGTTAAAATAATTTTGTACTCAAACATAAAATACGATTACGATAAGGTAGTGCCAGGAAAGTATGTACCTCCCATCTTGTTTTCCGATTCTGGATCACAACAAATACACTCTTTTGGAGTTAAAATTGCTTCACATTTTTGGCAAGAACACCACATTGTGCTCTCCAACCACTGCAGCCATCTCTCGGAATCTATCACTCAGAGAAGACGTCCACCCACGTTGGACGGAATGACGTCACGGCCAAGCGACCAGGCCGCTAAGTAGGCTTCAAAATGGAGGCACGCGATGTTGAATTTTGGCCATCTTTGAACAGGAATTCCATTCAATATAGCGTTATCATTTTATTGCCAATTTAAAAAACACCGTTTCTGGAGTGACCTTCTCCTATAAGTGTGAGTCACATTGTGGAGTCGTGAGGGTGGGGGCGAGGTCATAAAAAATTTGGCTTCTGAGCTGTTACTGGTAATATCTTCGTTCACAGCTAGTCACACTTCCTCTCTCTCTCTCTCTCACTCTCTCTCCCTCTTTCTACCTATCTATATACTTTTCTGTCCCCTTGTTGACGTAGGCAACGCCAACTGTGGAAAGAATCCAGTAACTTTTGAGACCGTTGGTGGGAACCACTCAACAAGGGTTTGGTAGCCATGGCAACTAAATATATATTATTTTGGCGAAGGTGGATGTAATTAAGACACAAATTCCTAGAATAGAGGTATCACAGCCAATTTCACAACTGTGTGTAGGCTTGGGTATTTGAAACATGATTCGCCCGGCTATGATTTGTCCGTCTTGGTTGACTAGAATTGCGAACCATGCATGGTCTCATGACCATGCCATTGACTTTGAAAACGCTTCAATCATTGACAAAGGCAGTTATCGCGTTAGAAAGTTTTTGGAATCCTGGCACACAATGGTAACTCCCAATGCGGACAATAATTCTTATCCACTCCCAGGACAATATAGCATTCTTTTTAGCAAAAATTCTTAGTTAATTTTATTCCATTATATCATTTTTTTCGTTTTACCGCCTTTTTATTACTTTACCCGTTGAAGGCTGAAGTTCAGACAGCCAAAAGCTCGTAATTTTTTATAAATATTTTAACCAGAGAACTTTTTAAAAATTATTATGTTTCATCCTGGTTGCGGCCCTTCGTTATTTTTACATAAATATTCCATGATCTTAGGGGTTTAAGGGTTTTAACCCTCATTATTAAAATAATGGGGTTTGAGGGACCTATCTAACATATATCATGTTTGTTCATAAAGCATGGTTTAAAAGAGTGCAAAAGCTGGCCAACTGGCCTGGTCCGCTGTTCTGATCCAACCAAGAACGGTGAAGTGCGCTTTCTGCAAGGGTTACGCAGTGATGTAAACAAGCTGATTTGTGGTATATGGTGCCCCGGGCAACGAACGTTGTAGAAACAAAGTTTGGCATCATGTTTGCTTTATTTCCAGTCAGTTATTTTCCTTGCAGCCTGTGTGCGCTTGTGAGTTCTTTGCAACTTATGGTTATTTTTTTTTACAGGACTCAATTATTGAGACTTTTTAGAAATGGTTGGAGGGCCACAATTTGTGGAGCAAAATTGAAGACGACCTATGGCATTAGTATTAAAAAATCTTGTTTTTTCCTCCTCCAGTTGAATTATTTGATCGATTATTATGTCGTGGTGCCCTCATTTACGCCGCTGGGTTCTGACTGCAGCGAACTGTTTTTATGACCGGGATCGGAGGGATGACGGAAATAAGCGTATTTATCAGGGAAATAAGCGTCAGTAAGTGTACTGTAGTAAACTAGTGATTTAGTTCTAACTAAAATATAAAAATATATATTTACATCCTTAACAGGGAATTAAACACAATTTACTCGGCTTTTAAAATCCATTGACACTCACGTGATATGTGATCAGCTAGCCTTTTCACTTACCAAAAACAAAGGCCCACAATGCGTGCAGAACCGACGAAGTGTTGGTTCGTCTCGAAAAGAAAGCAAGCGAGGCGTGCGTGATTGCACGTACGATAACATTCAATTGTCTGTAACAGCAAGTTGCAGCAAAGGTGCGTAACTGTACGTCCCATGAAACGAACAAGTAGTCCTGAGGGCTGCATAACCGTGCCATCTGGCTCCCGTGCTGGTGTGGCAGTTGTAAACAAAGTCTTCTCTTAGACTTATAGAATTACATCAACCAACACTGAAATTTGACCAACTGAAAAGGTAACCAATACCCTGGAAAGGAGGTCAACTGAATTATTCACCCTCTCCTCACCAAACATAGCTCCGCAGAATACGCTCATAGTCTCATTCTTCACTCAAGATCATTTTTCGCTGTCTTTTAGTCGTTCTTCCTCAAACCCATGAACAAAAAAGCCGTCACAACTCTCAAAACAGACGCATTTCAATAAATGTGCGATAAATTTCCCAATAAAGTAACCGCATCCTTGCGATTGATCAGTATGGACACCGTAACAGCCCAAAAGAATTTAACACCTCCCCATACCTGGCAACCACGCTTTATGCACAGTTCCCTGTAATCATGTCAAGGGTTCCTTAAGCCAACTCGTTAATGCAAATACGAAATAAATCATTGCTATGCTCTATAGTACAGGTGACAAGAAAGCGCATTATAGGCATTTACCAGTCGTTTTCACCCACTCCACCCTCGATAAGTATTTTTACTTGGCTCAACGTGCTAACCGGCGTGACGAAAATTGTGACAGTTTTTTGCCTTTTGCGTTACCGAATGACGTAATGTTTAAAATCTGATGACTCAGCTCATTTGTCTTATGGCTTTGAATATTTTGTGGAATAAAACTAAAAATTTAAATGTCGATGTAAATTTGTCCACAACTGAACATGCTTTTACCGAGAGTTGTAAGCGATGTATTTATATTCTGCTGTGAATATTGCACACAAAAAAACATGATTATCGATACAGACAAACACATCGTCAGAAATTGGAGAAATTAGTAAAAAGCGAAGTCGTCGCTTTATCTCAAACACGTTAAAGCATGTCTTATGACGAAATCGTTAAATCCGGTTTGCTCTTCCGGAGTCAGCGAGTTGTCTCGAACTCTAAAATCGAACAAATCGGTTGAAAATCAAAAGTAAAGGAAAAAAATTAGAACGACTAACTGGTGTATCCTTCTGTGCCACTTATACTATTCAAGAAGATCCAGCCTCGTGTAGTAATTCATTTCCCACTAACGAATAACCTTTCTTGACGTTCGCAGCTAGATACCTTCCAAGTATTAAACATAACCACGACAACATACACCAGAATTTTCCTTTCATAACATTTACTGAGAACGATTCTTCCTTAGGATGTCTCAGCGACACTTTGATCCCAGCAGCAACAACAGTGCCACTGGACTTCACCTCCTGTTATTATCAGTCCTTCTTTTCTTTCACTAGTATTTGACAGATATTTCAGTGTTTACTTTCGTGACAGGCAAGGGTCTAAAACCGCTCGGCGGACGTCTGCGTCTATACCTACGATACTTTCTTGTGGACCCTTGTCCTGTCGTGCGTGCGTGTGTGTACTTATCGATGTCTGTGTACAACGTCTTCTCTATATGTTTAGAGGTCGGCAGAAAATTATACCACAACACAGTCGAACCAAACCTCTTGACCTGCCAATTCAGAATGTCGACTCGGTCCGCTCTTGTTCTCACGTCATCCCACCCCATCGGCCATACCAAAATACACACCTTACGAGCCTTACACGACGTATTTTGACCGTCCACTACACCAATCCACCGTCTTCACAACTGCACTATCCGACTTCGTCGGTTAAAAAAAATCAAGAGTCAATTCATTTTGCAAAAATGTGGACGAAAACAAACAACAACATAAACAGTTTTGCGTAAGGTTCCAATGTTTTAAAAATCTTCAAGAAGCGAAAGACCTATACATATACTTTCTTATGCCTAAACTTAAACTTATACCTTCACCTCAGCCAAGTGTGATGTACTCATTCCAATCTATGTGGAAGTGACTTCTTCCGTTCTGATGATCCAATACATGACGATGTGCAGCCTTTTCCTTGGTCAGGGCAACACGGAAAGCCGTAAAAATTTGAAGCGAAAAATTAATGTTTTAAACAGACACTATTATTCCCTACAGCATCAACGAACGCTTTTCATTCAACGAATTTCTTCTTGTTTTTCACGTTGCCGTTTTCACGCTTTTTCTTCAATAACGCAGCTGCACCAAACAATATATAGACCTCATATGGCCCACAATTCCTAGATTGACTCTGACGAAGGGCTAACTCTCGAAACGACAGCCGTTGAATTTGTTTACACCGGCAAATGTACCTTATCAGATCAGTTAATGAATCCCAATTTTTTTGTTTCACTTCCCCACCACGCAGCGCCACAGTTTGTTGTGAAACTAACACAGTTTATTTTGAAACTAACCCGTTCACATGTTGCAATAACCCATTTAAAAGTTGTGTGCTTAGTGATCCGGCCTTTGAGTGGAGGTGAGGCTAGAGTTGTTTTGACGTAAGTTTTCCTGCTTCACATAGGCAAATGATGCTGTGTTTATACGAGCTAGTTTCTTATCATCATCGTTTGTAAATAACACAGTCAGCTCCAACCTCGCTTCCACTCAGAGGGCAGGTCACAAGAGCACAGGCTCCAGTTGTTCAAAGAGGGATATCTTTAATCCACTGGAGAAGCCGTAATCAAATATCTACATAGCCCTATAATTTATGAAAAAAGCAAGAGTGTATCTATAATGAAGTGTGTGACCTTGCAAAAATCTGGCCAAATGTCAAAGTTCAAGAAAATTGTTCCGTTGGATAGCAACCGTTGCTATCCAAGTGGAAAAGTTTTCCACTTGGAAAAGTTATCCACTCTTTGAACAGCTTGGGCCAGAACTGTAGAAACGGCAACTGAATTTGTGAATCTGTAAAAACGGCAACTGAGTCATACTAATGTGGTAACTAAATATTTATTTCTTTTGGTATTTTCAGTATTGTGGTTAGGCCGGATTGCGTATCTTTCCTCACCCACGAGATTAGATAATCATCGTCCTTTTTCCTAAGAAATACCAGTTTATGAAGAGTAAGGAAGAGAAAGAAAACCATTTTAACGTTTTGTTACCTTCATCAGATACCTGATAGCATCAGGTAACGATAACGTATACTTGGCAAAAGAGGATTTATGTTCACCCGAATTACAAGGATCATTCACGCGTGAATAACATAGCTCTTGTGAAACTCAGAGAAGATGTGAAACTTGGCAAGTTTGTTCAGACTGTGTGCCTGCCTGAGGATAATGAAGGAGATTTGGCAATGACGAAGTCACATGGTATACAAGCAGCAAATTGTTGGGGAGATTCAAAATATTCGGATGGAATTCCGGAATGGGCTAATCGAGTTACAAACCGTCTTCAAGACTATGATTTCCTTATTCAAAACCACCGACTATGCTCAAACGGAACAGCAGTTTCTTTCGATTCTACAGTATCGTTCAGTGTGTAGGGGACGAGAGAGGAAGAAATTACTCTTCTTATGGTGACAGTGGGGGCGTTTTCATACAGAAAGGAAAAATGGGAAATGATTATCGATGGGTTGGCCTACTGGTGTTGTTAGCTATGGCCATGGATGTGCGCATAAGGATCAGTTTTCACTTTACACAAGGGTGTTTCCATTTATGGACTGGATTAAAAAAAACTTTATACCGTAAGTACTATATTTTGGCCACAAAGAAATACTGGACGTTATTAATTTAAATTAAAGAAAGTGCTTTAACCCTTTCACATGCATTGTTAACTGGCATTGCTCTATAAACAAAAGCGAGAGCTCGCAAAATAAAGTTTGAATTTAATTTAGACCGTCGACCAATAGAGACCTATAACATCTACTGATTCACAGTTCACTTGACTCTGATGATCACTTCCGCTCAGGTTGTCGAAACGTCAGTCAATGTCACCACAAACAGTCCTTCTCAGGGCTACGCTCACCCGGACGATCATAATTTACCAACCTATTAATTGCCTTCGACGATAGGAGAACGCAACCCTAATCCCGGCTGGAGTGAAATCGAGATTTTCTCTGTAGTGGATGGATGGTGGGTGGACGGACGATGGATGGACTGACACCAATTTAGCCCCCCCGAAGATTTTTGCAGGGGCATAGCCTCGGCCGGGAACTGGTGTATACTTTGACTCGCTTTCATGGAACCAAATGACCTCGCTTATCCAAAGGCGTCTTTGTTGCGAAGAAGCTTGTTTCGAAAGAGGGAAGTTCCAGGCTCGAAAAAGCAACCTTTCGCCCAAGGAATTATTGTAAATCCTTGATCGAAGTCTTAGAGAAGTATGCACGACTCCTTGGTACATATGTCAACCTGCAGTTCGCCGTTCAGTTGGCATTCTAACCTTCTCGCCTTCGATGAAGAACCACTCGGCATACAACATTCAAATTTATATGCCCGTGAAAGAAACCCGCTATTTAAATTTACTTGATACTTAAATCCTTTCTCTCTCGAACAATGCCTTGGCGAGTCACTCTCGAAGTTTTGTGTAATGTCCATGCTGCCACTTTTAAATTTAGAAATCGCGTTGTCTGCTTATTTCGGAAATCGACGTTTATTAACGAAGCCGCGAACTAAAAGAGGTTGAGAGGACCATTGCGCGAATATTTTTGGAGGTTATCAAAGGTAAAGAGTTCAACAGTAGTTGTAGCATTTCAGTTTAATTCTGTATTTACATGTGAAACTTTCGATGAGTACATACAAGCGGTCGTGTAACTAAATTTATTTCATAGGTACTGAGATTTATCCACGAAAATCACGGTGAATAAAATTCGTACTGATTTTAAACGAAGCCAATCAGGAGCACGAACGACAAAATTTCACTGTGAAAAAATATCGTTCGTCCAATCAGCAACGCGAACGACGAAATTTCACTGGTGATGAATGAACGTACTGAAGGAAACGTCATCCGACAGCCGTTGCACACAAAAAAACGCGCGCTTTGAAAAATGGCCGAGGGAAGGTTTGCTTCTGTTTGCTCAGTTGAAGAATTCATTTTAGAACAAGAAAACAAAAACACTGCTCAAAAAACTGAACGAGATGTAAGATTGCTTGAAAGAGTTTTGAAAACGAAGAACGAAGACAGGAAAATAGAAGATATTCCGGCTGTTGAGCTGAATGAATACATCAGCCAATTCATCATCTCCGTCCGCACCAAAGATGGCAATGAATACGAACCGACTTCTCTTCGAAGTTTAGTGGCTAGCTTCGAAAGACACCTGAAGCTATTCTGTAAGCATAATCAACGACTTGGTGTTTGAGAAAACCAGGAAAGTTCTTCAGTCCAAACAAAAACAGCTAAAGAAGCAAGGTAAAGGAAATAAACCCAAAGCGTCGGTAGCTTTGACAAGCGAAGAGTTGAAAATATTGTACGAGAAGGGTTTGCTCGGTATGTGTAGTCCGGAGGCACTTTTAAACACGCTCTGGCTAAACAACACTCTTCACTTCGGACTCCGTGGGTGCCAAGAACATCGTGATATGTGCTGGGGAGATGTAAAGCTACAGAAAACGGCAAGCGGAGTCGAGTACTTGGAGTTCAATGAAAGACAAACAAAAACTAGAACGGGATCAGACTGCAGCGATGTCAGAACCGTACCGCCGAAAATGTTTGCGACCGACGGAACTGAAAGAGTTCCTGTCGCGGTCTACAAATGTTTTGCTAGGAAGAGACCTGAGGAAATGAATCAAGATGATGCTCCCTTTTATTTGGCTGTAAACAACGGTTTGAAGACGGACTCGCTCGCAACAAAAGGCTGGTTCAAGTCCGGTGCTGTTGGCAAAAACAAACTCAATGGTTTAATGAAGACCATGGTTCAGAAAGCAGGAATTGAAAACGACAGGCTTCGAAATCACAGCGGCAGAAAGACAATGATCCAGACGCTAAGTGAACACAGCATTCCACCTACGCAAATTGCACAACTATCTGGCCATAAGAATTTGAAGAGCATAGAAAATTACAGCACTGTTTCAACGAAGCAACAGGTGCACATGTCAAAAGTGCTGAGCAGTGTGATGGCTGGTACCACAGCTTCTTCCTCTTCTGAAACAGCTTGTACGCCGTCCTCCGACTCTCATAATGGTGGTAAGCAGCAGTCCATGGCACTATTCAGTAGCGCAGTTATTCAGGGTGGCAATTTCTCCATCAAAATTAACACTTTAAATCAGTCTCCGACGCTTTCTACAAATCCGTCAAGCCCCGAAGCAGTGCGATGGAAACGTCTAAGGCCTTTGGAACTGGAAAGTGACTCTGATGATGAATAAATTGTGACTTATCTTCTTGACTTAACTTTGTTATTGGCATGGCTTCCTTTATTAAGAGACATTTGACTTTACTGAAAATTTTTGAGTGCTGCAGATGTTTGATTTACTCAGTTGTTGGGCACTTGAATGGTTTTACAGTGTAATTTATTTGTGCAAATAAATTTATCTACTCAGTACTACACGAAAAAGAAAATCTCAGTACCTATGAAATAAACACATTACAGCATGGAAAATGCGCGCGTACGATTTTTATTCCCGAGTTGAGTAGTGTCAGAAAACGAACGAGTGAGCGTAGCGAACGAGTGAGTTTTCTGATACGTATCAACGAGTGAATAAAAATCGTACAAAGCATTTACTCAGTTGTTGATCATGAGCACTTGAATGGTTTTACAGTGTAATTTATTTGTGCAAATAAATTTGTCTACTCAGTACTACACGAAAAAGAAAATCTCAGTACCTATGAAATAAACACATTACAGCATGGAAAATGCTTTGTACGATTTTTATTCACTCGTTGATACGTATCAGAAAACTCACTCGTTCGCTACGCTCACTCGTTCGTTTTCTGACACTACTCAACTCGTGAATAAAAATCGTACGCGCGCATTTTCCATGAAGTAATCTCTATATGTCCGCCTGAAAAATAACATATGTCACGCAACTTTGTTATTTTAAGATTTACATGTATTTCTTATCTGACAATGTTCGATTTTCTATTGAAAATCTTTCTCGAGGGTCGAGAAAGATCAGAAAACTGATCAGACTCTTTCTTTCCATAATTTCGGTGTCGACAAGGGTTGCCGTCGAACGCACTCCACTAATCTGCAATTACTACTAGTTTAGACTATATAGAGGGTTTTCACGGCGGCCATATCGGAGGTACAAGACAATAACATTTTTCTAACATTTTTAAGTGCTGTTTTTATGCATATCGTTAGTTCTTTGCTTCCGACATGTCGGAGGTGCAAAACATCACCCATCAGATTAAACTGATTAACTTGGTTGCATTTTCACGATTCCCCAAGCTCTTTGTTAAGTCTAAAACGGAATCGGCTCCCAAACTTCAAGACACAAAGCCTTTTTACGGAAGACCTCCACCAAAACTTTGCCTTATAAATTCATTCATGAGCAGGTATCACCCGCGACCTTAAGGCCCGATATCGATGGTTAAATCAGCAAAGAAAGAAATCTGATTTCCAGCATTACCTACTCAACCTTTTTCGTAACTATTTTAGCCTCTAGCGAAAAGATTGATTTCCTGTTCTGAAAACATACTTTTAAGACCTCTACGGACTCAGTGAAAAGAACATCCAAAATGCACTGATTCTTGTTATACTGTATAACGTATTTTCAGCTCCCTTGCCCCATAGAGACTTAAAACTTTCAGTAAAGACCTCAACGTCAATTAAAGTGTCGTGGATTGAACCCCTGAAGATTGATGGAGATCTCAAGCGTTATGTAGTTTCTTATGGAAGAGCAAGAGACAAACTGGATGCAACAGTGTAAACGACAAACACGCAATACTTAATTACATCTCTAGAGGAAGATACATACTCTTTGTTCACGTCTATACTGAAACAGACTCTTCGTTAACACCTTCTTCTATTAAGCATGCCAGGACACTTGAAGACGGTGAGTTCTAGTTTCTGTTTTTCTCAAGGTGATTTTAACTATCGATGCCATAAAAGTATTGAATATACAAGTGATATCGCGTTGTATCTATATTAGGCTCGCCTTACAGAAGAGTTCCCATAAAGAAGAAGATGTTCGTTTCTCAAAAGTCCCGAAAACTGTTCAGGCCCAAAAAATTTCGGGGGCTATTTTCGGGCGCGTTATTATTCCTAAAAGTGCGATTTATGCGCTTTATTTTCTTGTCAATCCTAATTCGGTGGTTCCACACCATAGCATGAAGGGATTTCACTTAACCAACACGTACTCACAATGGCCAGGCTATGAAACTTGACTCCAAGTTAGTTCTCGTTACCTAGGCGTATACGCGTAAATGCGCACCGGCGACAAACTGCTAGGAGAGTCAGTAATAATACTAATACTTGCTTCATGCTACAGAAATTGGAGTTAAGCGCTGGCCGTAAGGGCCGTCTGCCAAGCGTGTGTTGCTAGACTAACAAGAAATATTAACAACACCAACTTACTCCTTAACCCAGGTTTGCATCACATTGTACGTAACAGCAGGCCTTTCACTAATAAATTTCTTTTGGTTTGATGAAAACAGCCCCCAGTTCTCCTCCACGTATCATTCAGGAAAAAACTAAAGCCGAAGACGCACACACTATCCGAGTCGCATGGCAAGAAATCATTCCAAAGGACTGAAATGGTGTCCTGTGGGGTTTCGATGTGCTCTACAATGAGGGGCATCAACCTACAGTTGTTCATGATGATAGTCAGATAAATCTAAAAGCAAACGAAGCCATCATTACAGGACTAAAACCAAACACCAGCTACTGCATCAGAGTTATAGGCTTTACACTGGTTGGGTCATCACGCAAAGGAGAGTGTTATTATGTGAAAACTTTACAGTCAGGTGCGCTGTTTCACTGGCTTTAGTGACGGTCTATATCCTTAGATCACATTTGTGACTTAAGCGACTTGTGAATAGCTAGTCTGTGTGTGCCAGGAAGAGACTAAGGATTATTTAAGCGCAATGATCAACAATGCCTAATATTTATCTACAATCCTAAAGAAAAAGTCTCATGGATTGTAGGTAAACATGCATTCCAGCGTCCCGCTCCAGTGCCACCCCATACAATTAATGTGAAATTCAAGCACGATTTTTGCATCCTCAATCACTGTCAAAATTTTTTCGGTGAGAAGTGTGTCTGACAACCTAATATAAATACTAATGTATGGCCCTATAAGAAAATGCCCATTTTTACACGTGCTTTTGCTAGGTGTCCAGATTTGTCCGTCTATTGTTTGGATCTGATGTTGTCCATCTTTCAAGATCTGTAAGCATATGGTTTTTTTTTTAGAATTTCAAGTTGACCCAGAGGCATCAACAGAGACATCTCTAACTGCAGCTGCCCGTTTGAAAATCATATGGGGATCAGTTCGTGTATTTAGCTTTCTTTTGTTTGCCGCTTTCATCTTACTGGTATGGTGGAAAATCAAGCAGAAGAGAGATAACACGCCATCGAGGTACGACAACCCAACCTAAAATTCATTAATCCATCTTTTAACAATTATTCTACGAAGGTACGCTGCTTATTAATTGCTACTGCTAATGCTAGATAGTTCTGCACCTTTTGTTATACAGCAAGCCCATTTACCACATGGCGAAAAGGAAAAGGAACAACTCCTGCAATGTGTTGCAGCATACGTTGACAAAGCAGAGTGAATTTAGTGAAAATTTCGCTCATCGGCACAAGGCAAAATGAATTATAACGATGACGATAGAAAAATACCTCGGTTGGCAACCCACAAACGGATGTATTGTCTTAGGACCCCCCCCCCCCCCTCCCCTCTAGTAAAACGTTTTCGAACTTTTGTTTATTAACAGTCAAAGTTTTTGAGACTTACGTATAATGACATCTCTTAGTTTCATTCCAGTGAAGGAGAAAAATACGTAGAAAGGAAATTAAAGTGCCTTTCCTTTATTTTCTGCAATACTTCCGCAGTCATGTTTGGCTTTAAGATGGAAAACTTCCCACAACATAGGGATCTATTTTCCAGGCTTGGTCAGATCTTTGAACTACGTGCTTCTTATGGTACAAGAGAAAAACATAATTTGATCAGAAATTAAAGGTCTTATCTTGTAGTTATGTTTATGTTCCCTATTTGTAATTCCAAGTACTGATGGTTTTCCATCTTCTTTTCAAGACACCAGCGGCCGATATCAGCGCCTTTCTCTGATTCAAGAGCTTGAGACGCTTATCAAAGTCGGCCACGATTCAAATATTGTGAGCTTAGCTGGAACATGTTCTTTTGAAGGTAATCTAATAAATGAGTAATTACTTTTTGTTTTCTTTAGAGCGCTTTTCAAATGAGTATCGTAAAACCAAAACCAAAGTAATTAACCCCGCCAATCACAACAAACACAAATTACCCAATGAACCAATCAGAGCTCGAAGCAAGTACACGTAACCGGTGCCAAGAGCGGGAAAACGCGTATACGCAAGTCGCGGTTGGTTTGAGTTTTACTTCTGATTGGTCGAGAAAGTGGTGCGAGATGTTTTTACCAATCACAGAGCGAAGTAACGGCAAAACCAAAGCAACACGAGAATTACTTTCAACACTCAATTGAAAACCGCTCTAAAAGTTTCGCGTTTTGCTTGGCATTTGGGATGAAAACAATTAGAAAGTGTATTAAGCACGAAAAAAAGAAACTAAAAACACCAAAAACTTTGTCTAGTAGAAAAGGTTTGTAAAAATGCTTTTCATACATTTAAGTCACGGGCAAATTTGTGCTATTTTTGGTAAAAGAAGACAACGCGTTACACACAATTATTCCAATGAAAACACATAATAGTCTTGTTTAATTGCTTTAAAAGGAAAATTACAAAATTTGCTCCGTACTATGTACCAACACTTAGACTTTGAAATTCCTGTACAGGTGGTTGGTTCTTACCGTTCTGTTAACACTCAAAATCCCGGATTACGGCCAGTCAAATCCAACGCTACCTAAGTTGACCATTTTTTTCTGAACCTTTGTGTCGTCGTTGAGTTTGTACCCCATGGAAGCCTCGATAAGATCCTTCGTAACAGCCGAATTCACGCCTACATAGAGCGTTTCAGTTATGTCAACATTTGGTCCAGGCTGACTGAGGGAGAACTGCTGCGAATGGCTTGTGGTGTGGCAAATGGAATGAGACACTTGGAGAGCAAACAAGTAAGTGAATGACAATTTGTGCGTTTCTGTGTGTTTGTGTGTTTTTGTTTGTCTGTTTGTTTGTTTGTTTGTTTTTTGTCTTTCTGATGGGATGGGTTACTCGTTTGTTGGTTGCATTTTGTTTTTCAAAAGAACATAAGCGATAAAAGGGTTAAACTATTGATTTTCCGAAAAATAGACAACATTGACAGCATGACAAGAAACGGTTTAAAGCTGATATTGCTCCTATTGTTTTTGCTGTTGCTTCTGCTGCTGTCATTGTTGTTGTGGCTATTTTGTTGTCTAATAGCAGCGCGTCTAACTAAATGAACAACAACAACAGTAACTATTAAATGAGTAATCCTAAGATATATTGCAATACTTTACACATTATTGGTTAAAGTTTTCTTTTAATTACAGTGTGTCCACCGAGATCTGGCAGCACACAATATTTTGGTTGCCAAAGGACTGGTGGCCAACGTAGCAGATTTTGTGATGGCACGTGATGTTTCAAAAGAAGGAGAAAACGTTAAGGCCACCGAGGTGTGTTGACGTTTACTTTATACATTTAGTTCCTTTTTGCCTTGTTTTCTGCCTAAATATTTAACACTTTCGCCTCCACTGCCGTCTTCGAAACGCTGTTTTAGTGACTGGGTAATTAGCACCCTTTAGCTTTATTATTGTTATTTTTTTTCAGTCTACTTAAACCATGCTTGGAAGCGCGCTCGAACTGAATTCCAATTTTTTTTCATATTGTGACGGATTCTTAAAAAGAACTGTAATAATTATCGTCCGAAGGGCTAGTATTTATTATACCCACGGTTGCTACATGATACCTACGTCAAAGTAAAGCAGCGCTAGTTCTTCAAATTGCTAAGAAAAGAACGTAGAGCTTGACTTAATGCCGCACAGTTAAATCACTTTTAAGAGAATAATCTTTGCTTTTGTTGTTAAATCAGGTAATGGTCCCATGGCTGTGGATGTCAATGGAAAGTTTAAGAGGAATTTGTACCACCAAGACTGATGTGTAAGTATTATGAGCAGCATGAGCTAATCAGCTAATCAGACAAGTATTTTATGGCTAAGCGTATTTTGAGACAATAAATGAAGAAAATGTGATAACCGGAATTTTGTTGAACAGTGCAACTACATACATACATACATACATACATACATACATACATACATACATACATACATACATACATACATACATACAGACAGACAGACAGACAGACAGACAGACAGACAGACAGACAGACAGACAGGCAGGCAGGCATGCATGCATGCATGCATACATACATACCTACATGACTTTATTTTATCTCGAATTTACAGGGTAGCTAAAAAGCTAATATCTTCGAGAAAAGAAAAAGAAAGAAAGATTTACAAATAATAAAATAACATTACTAAGTACTAATCATATATCTATTAATGCTAAGTGCTATGAAAGGACTAACTCACAAGGGTGCCCTATTGTTCAGATTTTTTTTAAGACAACATAATGACAGTTATGACCGGCCAGTAAGGAGCATGCACAGATAAATTAAACTTACCCGTTGTAGCTGCAAAGGGCCAGTTTAGCAGTAGGAGTTAGTACTGTGTTGCAATATATTGTTGCACGGCCTTATCTAGATTAGGGGTGGGGAATTAAATAATTGTCTTAACTTCACTCTGTCACTTCCACACGATAAATAATTGCTAAATAAAAAGATAAACAAGAATTAGCATTAACATTAGAAATGTTGCGCTCTCTTTCAGTTGGTCGTTTGGAGTTGTGCTTTGGGAAATTGTCACTTTAGGTATGTCAAATGAAAATAATGCTACCTGTCTGTCTAATATCACCTATTCAAAACACTGCACTTTCTAGTTCCAGTTTCACTTAGTATGAGTTGGTATTTCGATATTGCCATTTTACCAAAGGACAAGAAAACACGCGAAACTGAGAGTGTATTCCACCCCGGTTTAGAGATGTTAAGTAAGAAGTAAAGTGAGCTAGCCAAAAAGAATAAAAACTTGAACGAATTGCCTTATTTGTTTTTAAATACAATTTGGGATATATTTTACGTTTCTTTGAATAGTCCAACAGCTCTAAATCAAACCTTAACAAAACTGTCTTGTTTACTAGAGGAAACTGTTAGTTTCATGGGTTGAAATTTTCAGAGCTATGAAGTGAGCAAACGCCATGTTGCCCTGGCCACACGGTCCACTTTGCTCCTGAACTTCTCATATATTATGTGCAGCTTTTTTTTGTATCGTCTGCCCAGCCTTAAGGTCATCAATCCATCAATTGCAGATTAAATGTTTCCCTTAGATCTTATACAGACAACTATCCAAAGATTTTGGCAGACTGGATAGCTCACTCATGGTCGAGACAAAAATACGATACGTTAATAGAATTACATGCCTGTCAATATTGAAAATAATTAGAATCAAGAAGATTCTCTAAATGCCGAACTAGAATGTTGCAAGCTTTGTTACAAGGACCTAAATATTCTAAAAACTACAGTCTGAAATGGGAGTTTACTCGAATAATACCTAATCCTTAGCATGGACAGAATCAGTATTCTGTGTATCCTTCCCAGTCTTCAATTCATTAAAGGCAACGATGAAGGGAACACCAAGGTAAACGTCTTCGCGATATTTCCAAATCGTGCAACTTTACCCGAATGTAGCCGAAATTTTCAGGAGCTGATTTCGTCAGACATCGTAAACGTTAAGGTAGAGAAAGGAAATATCACCATCCTGTGTTCACGTTTTCCGTAAAACACAGACGGTTGGTCATTTCATGTTGCTGCCTTGCAGAAGACGGTGTAGAAATGTATCAAAATGTTGAACGCACGTGCAAAGACATTGTTTTGGTTGTTAACACTGCGGTACAAGACGCATTTGATTTCAATAAAATTAGCATAATTTTTCTTTTCTTAATGGTGTTCTTTACAGGCCAACGACCTTACAGAGAAGTATCAGGAGTCGTGGAACTGTACGACATGCTACTGGATGGCTTTAGACTAGAGAGGCCTGCACTCTGCTCCAAAGAGCTGTAAGATGGATGTTTAAATAGCCAGAATAGTCAGATTAGGCCTGGCCTGCATGCAAATTCAGATCCCATTTCCAGTTTCTTTAAGACACGTTTGAATTGCCGACCACTTTATAAGATTGCTCGTTGTCTGCAATAGTAGGTCTCGTTTTACACATGATGTCTGTCTCATCACATAAAGTTGAGAAAGTTGTTAGGCTTGATCATTTAATTTTTAAGCCTTTAGTTTATCCTTTACTCATTTATGATATTTCATTATTGATATCCTGTTGATAACCGAAACGTTCTCGAAAAAAGGAACGATTTCTATTTCCACGTTTCTATTGCTTATACTGCTAGTCTTCATTAGGCGATGAGGTCGACTGGTTGCTCGTCATCATATGTATCACCATGGTCGGCTGTGATTGGTCGGTTTCGATCTCCGTTGTTCCGCTGAAGAGTTGTTTCCTGAGAAGTCCGATTTGAAGTTGTTCCCTCGGCGGCTTGCTGACGTACCGGTCTACTACTGCGTTTCTTAATCGTTGGTATCCAGGTTTCAGGAATTTTGATCCCCTTATCCATGGTGATTGTATCAGGGTTAAGTATTATGTGAATAGCTTCCTTGACCGTACGGGGGAACCAGTGTGAAACGCTCTTTTTCTCTATTTCTCTTTGTTTCTAATAATCATGTCGGTTTCAAACTTGTACCAAGAGAACATAAAATCACTACACTGAAGAAAATAACTTCTTATGTTCAGTTTGAAATATTTGTTTCTAAGGGTTAAATACTCGGCCCCACTAGCACCTTGCTATAATCACTTACCGAGGGTATTTATTTAGCTAAGGTTTTATGTATTTTGCCTCTCACACAGGACGCCCTAATTAGTCGCTTCTGATCTTAGCGGTATGCAGGCCCGGGTGGGGGTACTCCTATATATAACCTAATGTGCCGCTGTGAAGGGTATGGTTTTAAGCAGTTTGGTCTGGGATAGTGGTGGGACAAATTTAGACCAAAATAGAGTTTGAAAAACTCGGAAATAAATGTAAATTCAATCACGGCAACTTTGTTGATCGACAGATGGTTTTCCATTGAAAACACTATGTGGCTATATTGGACGGAAGATTTCTGGAAGATTGCTAATCTAGGATAGGGTAGGGGGTTTTGGCGTCTAGTCTCGAACCGGGCTGCAAAATGGAGCTGAAAGTAGTCTGGTATAGGTTAAGGGTATCAGAGTCTCAGCTGCACACGTCCACCAAAAACTTTCCGAGTACCCCCCCTCCCCCGGGTATGCATGACGCGTGTCTCAACAAACGTAGTAAATGTGTCCCACCTTGCCACTAGTCTCTTCGAGGATCCGGTCGGTGTATGGAATGTCATGGGTTCGTTCACGACGTAGAATTCATTTTTTTCTTTGTTTCACGCTCTTAACGTTCTGAACATTACATCTTTCTTATTCCGTGACTGGGCTTAGGACTGACCATCTTTCTATCTTTATCATCACGCAGGACGTTTTCGACATGAATGTTGCTGATCCTAACAGTATGCAAAACGCGTGTCCTAATAAAGCTAGTTAACAGGAACTACATAGAACATCCGACCAATGTACGAAACGTCAAGGGTTCCTTTCCCGTTTCAAAATGCTTTTTTTTTCTTTCTTTCTGCAACGCCCTTGAAATGCTGCACATTCCAACTTCTTACAACCCTTTTGCTTTTCATTGTCTCCTTTTTAGGTACGACGTCATGCTGCAATGCTGGCAAGAGCGTCCAGAAGATCGACCAACCTTTGAAGATCTTTACCATACACTTCATATAATGTTACACGAAAACGCGGTAAGAACCATTCCAAGAAAGTTATGGTAATTCTGTACTTTTTATTTGTTAAGGTTTTCCGGCCGCTGTTTTCTAGATAACCGTGAGAGGCTGAGTGTATAAAATAGCCACTTGCTGAAAAGCGTCGAAAACAAGAAAAAAGCTGCAAAACAAGAAATGACAGCTTCCTGTCCTCCCCCCCCCCCCCCTTCTTCTTGCACGCAGTGGCTCACTTTTCATTAGATTGTCAATTGAATGGTCATTTTTAGAATACAATTTATTGGTAATTATATGCCTGAACGACTTTTTCTTCTTTCCACAGAGGAATTATATCAATGTTGAATATTTTGGCCGAACAAACGTTGCAGCTTCTGCAGAGCCCTTGTAGACTACTTGCAAAGACGCAAGAAAAAGCCTCATTAGAATTAAATGAATTTTAATAATTGCAAATTCCTAGGCTACGTACATTACTTCTGATAGTTTGATCCACCTACATTTCAGCAGAAGTGCAGGTGGAGACATGCTCTTTGAAGTTTACAATAAATATCGTGTTCATAAATTGCACATTAGTGCGACATAATTGCGAAGTTATCATCATACTGAAGGTAACTTTTTCTTAATCCATAAAACCTCATGGCAAATTCGTCGACTAACGAATGCTTATGAATTGGGATACTGTTTATGTACTCTGTGACTATGTGCAGTAGATTTTCCTCCGCTTGAATCTTCGGTATATTTGTCTTTGAAGGGAAATATTGCAAAGGGGCTTAATTGAAAGGAATTCTAGAGGAGTAGGTTTTTTTCGTTAGTAACACCCCGTCCAGCAGCCCAACACTCAAGGAAAAGCAATCAATATGGAATATAACTAGGATGAGCGTACACCACAGCTCTCCCCGCTGTAAAGGCCCCCGCAAACGAGGAAACATTGCCTCCCAGAATGTTGCTCGGGCGCGCAGGTAAACCAAGAACCTTTTCGCTGAAAACAGACGTTTGTGCAACCTCAGTTAAGGAAATACAGCCTAAGCGACCACAGAATCCAGTCAACATTGTTTCCTCGGCGCATAAATGGGGAAACATTTGTTGCGGAAATAAGATGTTTCGGGAAAAATCAGAAACATTATTTGTTTCTCGGAAACAAAAAATGTTTCCGCAACAAATGTTTCGTTCGTGCGCAAACAGGGAAACATGTTTCCTCACCAATGTTTCCTCGTTTGCGGGGGCATTAATGACTTGAATTTTCATTCACGGTTGTAACCGACAAGAAACTAGCTCCAATTCTCACCTCGCACATCTTACAAGTCTCAATCTCGGTTATACCCTCTTCTACTTTCCTGATGTGAGCAATAGCACATAAGCATGTTTCCGACTGCTGAAACCATAAACGACAGGGATGAACGATAGAAATATCTGGTCATTTCTATTGCAAAATATGGGCTCACGAAATTTGTGCAGACCTTTGGCTTTCTACGTATATTTGTGGCAAATTTGGCTTCCTACTAATAGGCTATCAGCTGATATTATGCGAGTAGAGAGTTTGTACACCTGAAAAAAATATATATCTTCCACTTACCGTCGTCCTACATGAAATCATTGCCAGCGAGGCGCGTCGCCATAAGGATATAAGAAACCAATGAGTGCTCTGGTTTCAAAACAAGGAAGATGCGACCGCTTCCTCTTTCTTGTATGATGTATAAAGTTCTTTGGTTAATCGCGACTGTGCCATCATAACAAAATCCAAGAAATTTACCGGAAACGACCAAACAGCGTTGTCTAAAAGGAACATTGTAGCGATGCAGTTTCATAACTTAATTCTACAGTTTATTTAAAGGTGGTAGATGTTAGAAAAGTCTCATCAGCAGCAACCCCTTGTTTCCGTCTAAAAGCATAGACTCGTCGGCCTGTTACAAGTCTAATAGTATGTTGTTGATGTTGTTGCCGAAAACGTCGTTTGTATGGGGCACTTAACTGTTAGCCTCGGCTCATTGGCGTTTGTTCTCAGCTACTAAGGTGCTTCTTAACAGGCCCATAACTGACAAACCTGTCGCCCTTAAATTCCAGGTCGACGTGGAATTTAGATAAATGTTCATTTTCGAGGAAGAGTGACAACCCGAAAACCGGTGTGCCACACTTCTCTGGCACATTTGTACCAGAGGAGAGTGCTCTCTCCACTGCGCCATCATTGCTACCCTTCCTCTCCCTCCCCATCCCCCCCCCCCCCTCCGATTTTGGGTAAGAGTTTGTTTTTTATCGCTAGTGCTGTTGCACTTATTTCTGACTGATTTTACAAAAACATACCTATACAAAATTCAAGACAGTTTCCAACTTTGTTCATCTAAGGCCTCTGCTAATCAATAGGCAGCCCCAAATTAGGGCTTATTATGACAATTCTAAATCGAGTAAATGTTTGGAAAGAAACACGTTTAATTTTTAATGCAACTGAAACTGACATACATTTTTGACAGACTAGGAAATTAATCATGACCTCTGATCTCTTGAGAAGGCGGGCTGCAAATTGCAAATCTCACTCAAAATCCGACCCGTTCGAGTTAAAATTTATCTTCCTAAGGACAACTAGCCTTAAGCAAAGTGAAACAGCGTTTTCAATCGGGACTTGATCGAATTCCTACATTATTCACTGTTCCAAATAATCAAACAAATGCAGCCCGCTAAAATTTACTCACACGTCTGGTAAATGTTACGTCAACTCTTCAGCGGAAATGACACAAATCGACACTTTGAAAGTATCAAGGCCACGACATAACTTCCCTCTAGCGGCAAAAACGAAAACAAAACGAAAAACTATTCAAACTCACGCTTTTTCGAGGCAAATCTCTTCACAAACTCTTTCTCTGCTCGCCATTCTAGTTGAAGTCCCGGATGTTGAGAAAAATTCTCAATAGGACACCTTTATACCACCGCCTTTGACAAGAATTTTTCTAAGTCTTTGGCCAGGTCAAGATTCAAGTCCAATTTTGCTCTGTCCGTTTAGGAAAGATCCCTAAGACCCACTTTTCGAGGCCAAAGACTTGTTACCATCTCGAGCAAAGCCCACAATATCAATCCCTGCAAATGGACCCAAGTCAAAGACCCGTTAAGTTCAAAAAGCAAAACAAACTGCAGGTAAGATATTAGACGACGCATTACCAGCAAATCGTAAGACTTTTTCCATCACTAGGCTTCATGATGCCTTCAGGAAAACTTTGCTCAAGGCAGCCAACTGAAAATCTAGATCTATTCATTTCAATCTGAACGAAGACCGCGCCAATTCAAAAATGTCGTTAACTTGCGTAGGAGAGAGAGACAGAAAGAGAATGGGCCAGAGTGAAGAGAAACCCTTCCCGGGGAGGGAGGAGGGGGGGTGGTAGAGTGTGTTCGGGAGAAAAAAAAGCCTGAATAGCCTAACACTCTGTTCTTTTCATTTTTACCGATAAATGCTTTGCGATTGCCGAAAAAAATTATAAAACAAATAAACAAACAGGAACAGCATGAACAACTCAAGGTCAACTAAAATTTCTGTAGGTATGTTTTATCAAATCCAGTCAGAAAGTTCAAACAAATTGGTTGCAATGTACAAGATAAGTTGATGTTCTACTTTACATGAGGTACTTGATCAAAATAAACTGTAGCAGTCACAAATAGAACAAAAGTGGACTTCAAAGCCTTGTTCTATAGCAGAGAAAAGCAAAATCAAAACACTAACAAACAATCAAACAGACAAGGAAGTCTGTGCTCAGTGTGTCAAAAAAAAAGAAAACAGTGAATTTCTTCTGGAAAAGTTTTTGTTATTTCGTGGCCTAACTTTATGCTTGAAGCCCGTCTTTTGGCATCAGTGACATTTGAATGCAACAGAAACCTCATTTAGACTGTTACGCGTCTTAGATCTGCACTATACTTTGCCGTATACCTTTGAGCTTTCTGACTGATTTTACAAAAACATACCTATACAAAATTCAAGACAGTTTCCAACTTTGTTCATCTAAGGCCTCTGCTAATCAATAGGCAGCCCCAAATTAGGGCTTATTATGACAATTCTAAATCGAGAGTGTGTTCGGGAGAAAAAAAAACCTGAATAGCCTAACACTCTGTTCTTTTCATTTTTACCGATAAATGCTTTGCGATTGCCGAAAAAAAAAAAATTAATAAATAAACAGACAGGAACAGCATGAACTCAAGATCAACTAAAATTTCTGTAGGTATGTTTTATCAAATCCAGTCAGATTTATGTTGCCTCTAAGGGCCTGTTTAAAAGGCAGCTAGGGAAACACTAGTGCCTGAATAACCCTAACAGGCGGGATAACCTTTTTCTTTGTAATCGCTTCAGCCAGGCACAACTCGCCTACCCGGCACAACTTTTGCTCGTGTCAAAATCTAAACTTTTTACAGACAAAAGTGGAAAAATCTCGCTGCAAAGTACCTTATTTATTTTAAGCTCAATTACCTTTTCCTACAGAGAAGTTTTTTTTTTTTTTCATTTTCTGGAATAACGGCATATTTAACGAAATTTTTTTTAAATGTTTGTTGCGAAATGACTGGAAAAAGATGTTTCCTATCTTGGTCGCTTAATACCTTTGAAACTTGCTTTTAAGTCTTCCTTCGTATTTTTTGCAATACACACGTTTCCGTAAATATCTTAAATATCTTTATTCCCGCGATTGGCCTCGTTGCTCAGTTGGTAAGGGCCGGCGACGGTGATCTAATCCAGAGGTCATGGCTTCAAATCCCGTTGGGGTCAAAGATTTTCGTTTCTTCTTCGGTATTAATCTGTAATTCCCTTTTCAAGGCCATGGTGGCCGGGTTTGCTCACTTCACAGCACTCTCATAGATACTGTGAAAACTTCTACTTTGGCATTGTTTGCTGGTTTGGAAATTGAAATACAAACTTCTACACGGGGCTGATAGCTCGAGCTGCATACACAAAAAGCAGCTTTGGCGCTGAACTGAAGCGTAAGACTTGAGTTGTCCCGGGTAGTAGGGTGATCGTACCTGAAAACTGAGTTGCTTGTAAGCCCGGGACAACCTTCTCTCGGGTGATAAGAAACCTTAGTACTAAGGTTACCCTACCTCCTTGTAAACAGGCCCGTCATCTGATAGAACAGTAGGAAAACTTCAGTTTGGAGACTCAATCTAATTAAAAAAGGTTAACAAGCTTAAGCAATACCCACTTCTAAGCTCGGAAGGCTAGTTTTTATTTTGTATCGAATTATTTCGGCCTGGTCTAATTTTCTTGAAACGTATAGGGATAATCCAAAAACCTGAAATAACTTTTATAAAAATTCACATATTGTTTACAATTTCTAATACCATTTCTCTTACAATTTCTAATTGTCGATCTAAAAAAGAATAAGCAATATCCAATTTGAATATACTCCGAAAGTTCAACGCTATTTTTTAAAATTATAGCTGGTTATCTGTAATTTTTCCTGGTAAATTTGTTGCATTTTTAAAGAAAGTTAGTATGCGGCACCTAAGATCAATTTGTATGCAATTTCCGAGAAGTGTGTTTGTTATACGTTATTACTTTGTCGTTCCGATAGTTATGAAAAAACGCATAAAATAAAACGTATAGCCTGAATGATAAAACATTTGCCACTTGGAGAGGCGTTTGTATGTAAAATAAAGTATGAACTAGTCATTTGTTTTTTACAGAAAGAGAATATTGATCAGTTGAAAGTAATTTTCGTTTACGGGGAACAATGATTTCATGTGAATGATGTGTCAACTGACAACAAAGGCTAGGAAATAACAAACGACGCAGCAACACTAACCGTTAAGCTAACTATCGGTTAAGTCCGATTTCAGGTTATTAACCAATGCTCAGGCTTCGTCAGAGTAAAGGGAACTGCTCAAAAGAACCAGTCTACTGTCAAAGAAATCAAACAGGTTTTAAATACTGACTTCCACGATTTTCTAAAACAAATTGTATTACCTGGATGGATCAAAATACAACGCACGAAACAAAACAAGATGATCCAATGAAAATGGTGGGAACATCTGACTCATTTTGCGGTCCTACCAGCACTCACTATTACCCTGCGGCACAGCAATTCCCAAAATCAATCTACATCTTTGCCTGTGTTATTAACGTATTAGGCTCAGTTACCGCTACTCTGGGAAACATCTTGATATTATTCGCACTTCGAAAGTGCCATTCTATACATTCTCCATCAAAAGCTCTGCTTTGTAGTTTGGCTTTGACTGATCTTGTTGTTGGAGTAGCTGTTCTGCCCCTATTTACAGTGTACTACCTAACAATCATCTTGGAAATGCCTACGTATTTCTGTGTGATAGCTGTCATATATGGCAGGATGGCATCGTTCGTTGTTGCTGTGTCTCTTGCCACGATAGCTGCAATTGCTATTGATCGATATCTCACTTTTCATCTTCGCTTGCAATACCGTCAACTCGTGACACTTAGACGGGTTGTTTGTGTCCTTGTTTTGGAGTGGATCCTGGTTGCGCTCTGGACGGGTTCCTGGTTTTGGAGTGCTGAAATCAATGTGTTATCTGGGTCAATCCTTCTGTTCATCTCTTGTGGGATAATGTCGCTTTGTTATTTCAGTATTTATCGTGGTCTTCGCCGACACTTTGCACAAATTCGTCAACAGGGAAACGACAGTGAATCAGGCGACTTTAATGTGCTTCGATACAAGAGAACCGTGAATAATATGTCATGGATTAATGTGCTTTTTCACGGTTGTTTCGTTCCAACGTTTTTATCGCAGCTTGTGATCACTGTCATGGGACTCAATAATTCTACTCGCTTTGCACTGCACTTTGCTGCTGTCTCAGTTTATTTTAATTCGTCCTTAAATCCTTTCCTATACTGTTGGAGAGTCAAGAAACTAAGACAAAACGTTCTTGCCAATTTAAGTGCACTTAATCATTTTTTACTGTCGCATTAGATAGAACAATCTTTCGTTTGTAAAATACAGTCGTGGCAGCTGCAACAGAAACTGTGTTAAAACGAATCATCTTTCACATATTTGAATCACAAAAGAACCAGATAATAATAAAAGCAACAAGGATATCCCACTTGTTATATTCAATTTACTTCTTCTTTCAATTATAATCCATGTTGCTTGAAACATCAAATATTCCGTTCTATGGGAAGAAAGGGCCTGCGAGCGAGAAACGATGTTCTCACGAATTGCAAAGAGGTCCACTTACAACGTACTCAGCGGTGTTGTATAATAAAATATTCATTTCTTTATGACCTTTGGTTGAAGGAAGCAAACGATGAGTGGCTAATCTTTTGGCTTTTGCTGCCAGCCTTGTGCAAGAAAATGTTCGATACCAAGCTACGAAGACAGCTATATCGTTTGTACTTCGGAAAACCAGTACAAGTTTAAGACAATTTTTACAGTTGAACTTTTGATGTAAAAAATTTTGAGTGATCAAATTTCTTATTTAGAGTGACCAGTTCAGCTTTTCATGAATTGATGTCATTATAACAGAGACAAGAGAGTTATTATTGCTGTACTAGTTTGTGTGTCGTTAAGTCATAACATTAGGCAACATAGAGTAAATAAACTCATGACAAGAAATGTGCCAATTAAATGTACGCTTTCAATCAAATCTGCCGTAAAATATTGGACACCACCAAGTTCATTCATTTCAAAGACTTTAAATTTCAGTGTCTTCAACCCGATCCCAGCTTTGTTCAACCCAACTTGTGTGTCCACCGTGGACCGTGTAATTTTCGGATGAATTCTCATTATTATACGGGGATTATCTAATGGCCTTAAAGAGAAATTTGCACTAAGCAATTTCTATTTCTTTTGGTTTATTACAATTTTCAAAAAGTAGTTAATCAACCAATCTAAACATTCCCAAAGTTGAACAATTTTTTCTTCATTTTTGTTTTTGCCCGACAGCCGGGCAAGGATCCGTTTCAAGGCTAAATTCCTGGCAGTCCGAAATTTTCAAAGGATTTTCAAAGGATTTGGACCGAAACGTTTTGGAACTGTTTTATATTTGTTAAGAACTGTCAAGCGATTCAGAAAAGTGTTTTGGCTTTGTAATTGACGAATTTTCCAAGTTTCTGCGTATTTTAAAATCGCTATGTTCACGACACATATTTTTTGCTTGATCCGCCAGTCAGAAACTCTCACATTATTTGGACGGAAACTCTCATGCTCTCAAACTCTCAAACTCTCAAACTCTCAAACCCTCCTTGGAATATTCGAAGTTTGTTTGAAATATTTACTAAGCAATTCAAAAAATCAATTTGGTTTTTTAACTGACGAATTTCTCGAGCTTGAGCATACTGTGGAATCGCTAAATTGTAGCTCCGTCGCTACCACGCCACCATAGTGACATGTCATAGTTGAATGTGCCGAGCATTTAGCTTACGTTACAGGAGGGTCTGAATGGGGGTACCTCGATAACACTTAACACTTAACTTTTGGCCTCTATAACATAAAACAGTTAAATTTTAGACATTTTAACACTAACAATAAAAAATTCACTGTAACAGTAAATTTCGTCCAGAAAGAAAGAAAATCGGCTCCAAAATTGTCGGAAAGCAGTCCGAAGATCATTCGAACGTTTCCGATCATTTCCGAAGATATCCGAAGACTACCGAAGATTTATGAGGAGAATTCCGAAATGTTTCGACTATATACCAAGGACAAACAGTTCATTCATCACTTAAACGAGGAAAAGACGTTAGCAAACGTGACGCAATCGATATATTCATATGTGAAACATATACCTTTTACAGTGTAAAGACAGAATTTTTCTCAGTAAGAGAAATCCTCGTAATTCACTAATTTATATCATAACATTGGATATTATTTACCATTAAATGCTCAACAAAAATGACAGATATGATGTAATTCCTTCCAGTTTCCGTTATGCCCTCGAATGCAACTTCGCTATCGTCCACAAATGTGACTCCGGTTACGTTATGATCGTGATCTGCAACTGGTGGCATATTCTGCTCGATTTCTTCTTGATTTTCAGTCACTGGATGGTCTTGTGAATCCTCATGGAATATCATCTTCGTACAAGAAGGTTGACTGGAATATACTGCTGGCGACAGAGCTACTGCTCTGTCATTGGTGGTCTCACTGCGCACTGTTCTTTGCCTCCTTCATGGCCCAAGAAATTCCGTCAGATGTTTCTTGAAGGGTGCAAAGCTGGATTGCTTTGCAAGGTCAAACGTAGTTCGCACGCGACTCTGACCAAAGGATCGCGGGCTCTTGGAAGGCGATTGGTCTCCAGGTTTCCTCAAAATACTGATGCTCATGGATAGAAAAAAGAGACTACTGCCCCCTTTAAACTATCCCTTTGAGCATACGCTCAAAGTTAGGGCAACATGGCGATTGAGTGATTTTATTAGCGATTTCAGCAGAGCAGATTTTTTTACGATAAACCTGCTAAACACTAAACAGCATTTTCTCCGAAAACAGTAAACATTAAAATATTGGCCAATTTAACATCAAACACTAAAAATTGTGGGCAAATAACACTAAACACTAAACCCCATTCAGACCCTCTTACAGGAACCATGTGCGCAGAGGTTTCACAGTCATTTTTCGAATTATTGAACTAAGTTTGTTTTGAAGCCGCCAAAATTGTGGACCGCCGAGCATTTTGGTTGAGAACTGTGCCCGACTGTCGGGCATGTAGTCACTTTTCTTCACATAAGCTGAATGACCGGCACGCTAGTTTCGCAGAATTATCCCGATTTGAGAAAGAGTTAACTCTAATGTTACGAGCTTCCTGTCTTTGCATGGAGGTGGCAAGTGATTCGAAACAATCGTGGTTTTTTGCGGCATATTTTTCGGCAGGGTAACAACTCATTGCAGCACCAGTGACATGTTACTATGGTGACATGACAGCTCCGGTCAGGCAATCGAGCTAGCGATTCTATAGCGGTATACTCAAGCTCAGAAAATTCGTCAACTACAAAACCAAATTGGTTTCTTCAATTGCTTGGTAATTCTAAACAAATATAGAATACTTTCAGAAGGTTTCAATAAGCCTTTCCGTCGTTATCCTTTGAAAATTACAGACTGCCGGCTATTTAGTCATGAAAGATCTGTGCCCGGCTGCCGAGCATCTAGAGATAGCTTAGATAGCTTTATTAGGGAGTAAAATCATTGCAGCCCCCGGGCCGGCTGAATTGTGACCTACTTTACAGTGTAAATATTAAAAATATATATGAATATATGATAACTACTATAAAAAGGGTAAAATATAACCTATAATATAATACAAAAATGGAAACATCAATACTAATAATACTATTAATTAAAAATTACTACTAATAATTAGAACTGTTTTCCATAATAAAAGTGTTTTTAAAACTATTTGTCTTACAAATCGGTAGTTTGAAGTATCCCTGGCTTCGGGTGCAATAGGTGGACCCTTTGCGTGGCGGCAGCAGTTCATGAAGCTTGTGACTTTGATCCCTTACAATTTGGTCGAATAGAGCTTTACTCAAGGCCTGCCTCCTCTCATACAGTGACGTGACGTCTAGAACTACTAGAGCCTCAGCATAGGATAAGTCGGGCTATATTATCCGCAGCGAGCGCTTTTGCAAACTTTCCATTTCATTAGACAGGTACTGCGGCAGAGAATTATGGAAAACTGGGCACGCATATTCTAATACAGGACGTATACATGTCGTGTAGAAAAGTAGCATATCCTTGGGTGGGACTTTGGCGCGCTTTAGCTGTTTTAGGAAGTACAGGCGCGTCGCAGCCTTTTTGCATATAGATTCTACATGCGCGTTCCACTTGGGGTTGTCCGAAACTACCACTCCTAACAGCTTTGCGGAGGAGACAACTTCGATTTCCTTATCATTGATAGTGATATGATCTACAGTACGTCCTGATCTAGAGAATGATATTCTCAGTTCTTTACATTTAGACTCGTTGAGTTGGAATCCGTCAGCTTCAGACTGCCGTACAAGTTCATCTACGCGTGACTGCATGGAGCTAATCTCGTCCTTCGATACTGATTCGGCGAGAGTGGTATCATCTACGTATTTCCAAAGAGTTGTTTCTGCTACAGAAAGATCATTTATCATGATAAGGAACAGCCAGGGGCCCAGTTTCGTCCCCAGTGGGACCCCTGCGGGAACAGCCTCCCACTCCGAGAAACAATCGCGGCTCAGCTTTACCCTTTGCTTACGGTCCATTAGAAAGTCTATGATCCAGTACAAAATCGACCTTTGGAGAGCTTTCGCGCCAGAACATGATGGTCAATCAGATCGAATGCTTTCCGGAAGTCAAAGAGTACAACTCTCGTAGTCGATCCATTTCCATCCGTTGACTTCACCCGGGAGTGAATCGTACTGATTAGCGCATGCGTGGTGCTGGATTTGGGCACCGTTCCTAATTGGTGTGGGTCGATCTTTGAGAGGACAGCAGACACTCCGTTCACAAAAAAGGACTTACAAGTGCCATATTAAATGGTAATTCTCTGTTAAGTTGAAAAAAGTAGTTAATTAACCAATCTGAATACTCTGAAAGTTTATCCCTACTTCCTTCTAAATTGCTCAATTATTCCTGGTCTTTATTACCCTTTTCTCTGGGTCTCATTTCTTACCGGCTTTCTTAAGCGGCATATTAAATCGCAATTTTAAAAGATTGAAAAAAGATAAAAAAGAAGCAGCTAATAAACCAATCTACTCCTAAAGGTTATCACAACTTTCTGCTTTATTTTCCAGTTATTCTCGCCCTTCGGGTTTAATTCCCTGCTTTCTACGAAGAGCCTGTTTTCTGTAAGTTTATGAAAACTGGTAAGACAAAACTTTTAACGTTAATAATAAAGCAGATACCATTTGAAGAGATGATGGCAAGAAGAATACCTGACTTAAACTAATCAAGTTTTTTAACAGCAAAATGGAAATGTTGGTCATTGAAAGTAACGTTCGTGTACAGGAAGCACTTTTCCGTTGGTTGTCAATGAAGCCTAGGAAATCCAGAAAAGTGCATTACTAAAATATAGTTGACGCAAGCTTACACTGTGAGCTCAGTGCGAATGCATTTTATGGGAATCGCTGGTTTTCATGTGACATCATTAAAGTTATTAAAGATGTGTTTATTGTTCACCGTGGTGTAAGATACGCAAGATGGACGTTTATTCGTTTCTCTCACGAATGGAATCGCTTTGAGTTGTTGATCGCGACGTTTCAACTGCGATACTGCTAGTCTTCATCAGACGATGATGTCGATTGTTTACGTGTCGCTATTTGTAGCATGTTGGTTCGCTGCTATTGGTGCATTTCGATCCTCATTATTATTCCGTCTATTAAATGTTGTTCCCTCACAGGTCCGCTTTGTGGTTGATCGGCTGTTGTGCTTTTTGTTCGTTAATATCCAAGTTTCAGGAATTTTGATTCCACTATCTCTATTGATGTTGTTAGGATGAAGTCTTATATGGATAGCCTCTCTGGCCCTACGTGTGTACCGGTGAGGGTCACGATCAATAAACTTAACTTCTTTCCAAATAGGAAGATGCCCTGTTTCGTTAGCGTGCTCCGAAACTGCGGACGTTTGCGTACGAGCAAGCTGTATATCTCTGTCATGTTCTTTTATCCTGTCTTGCATCGCTCTCCCTGTTTCCCCGATGTATACTTTGCCGCACACACATGGAATCTTATAGAGGACACCGTCTTGTTTAGTTGTTTCAAGAGCTTCTTAGGTCGCACTAAGTGAGACCTAAGAGTTGTGTCTGATTTGAAGACGGCGCGTACACCTTGCTGTTGTAGGCAGCGGCGAAGAACCTCTGATACACATTTTATGTAGGGTAGAACAGCAATAGATTTAAATTCCTGGGTAGGTTCTTTGTTGGCTGTTGGTCTTGTTGTCTTTGTGAGCTTTCGTACAAATGAAGAAGGCATGGCCAGAAATGCCGGACATTTGAGCCCGCGCAGCGGTACGCGGCTTCCTCCAAAATAGCAGGAAAACCAACATGGCGGCTGAAAGGCGTGCAGGCACCCAGGTCGACTATTTACAATTGAATTCTCTTTCGTCTGCCGTTTTGTTCGACACCGCTCGCAAGAAATATAAAAGGGAGAAGTTATACGACGTTGAAAGAATCATAGAGCGGCAAAAGAAACAATATGTAAGATTTTCTGAATATTTGCATTTGACTTTTTATAATGAAAGGCTGATTTAATTAATCTTACTCAGACCTTGCGTTTTATAGACAATATCATTTCGCTGTGATTATTTCGTGTTTAAACTTATTATGAAAATAAATTTTGCCGTTTTGTGTGCATCCGTAACTCGATTCGCTAACTAAAATTCCCACCAACTTGCGCGAGAGGTAAAATATGCAAACTTTAGAGCGCTGACCAGCCTGACTGTTTAACCACTAGCCCCAGTTCTAAACGGTGTTTTAAAGCCTGGATTCTAAGCTTTATTTTGATACCAAACATGGCGGTTAAGTGAAGGAGATGCTGCAAAAAGCCTAGTTTTTTCTTTGTGTAAAATCGAGTTTCCACTCGCGCACTTCGGCAGGTCACGCTGGAATGGTTCTCCTTTTGTATCTTCATATATCCGTGTTTTCATCGTCAAAGTGGACGCTGTTAATCGCTTTAAATCTCCCTGAAAATCGCTGTGTATGTGCGACACGATGCCACCTTTAAGGAATGAGCTTGGAAAAATCGACCACTTGAACAGAAACTTGCCCAGCTGCGGTGGAGGACTGCTGCTTCAAAAATTTCCCACAGAAAATAGATGGGCCAAAAGAGCGCGAGAACGGCTAAAAACACGCTTAAAATGGACTGTGTTACCGAACTGGTGAAGATATGCATTTTATATAGTGGGATTGAAGATGTTTTCATCTGGTCGATTCAACTTGGAAACTTATACCGGTACGCTAGAAGTTACCATAAGCTCAAATATTAGTTTTCACCTCATACATTTCTTTATGAACGTAATCGCCATGTTTGTTCCGGAAATACGAGATAGCCGCTGCCGTTCCACGGGCGTCATGTCCGGGATTTCTGGCCATGATATCCGTTCCAAATAAGTACCGATGATAAATGTTTCTTTTCTTTAGAGATGGCTGATGGTTTTGATGTGAGGTGTTTGGCTCGGTCGTATAGACACTTAAGAGCGGCTATCTGTAACTTTCACCTAGGACCATGCAAGATAGAAAAATCGAAAATTGCCTAACTTTGTCACAATAAAGGTCTTCCCAAACCATTTATAAAAATGTAAGTTTCAGTTTATTTCGGTCAATATTTTACCGTTACGACGACTTTATCATTCCAATGGCTCGGGAGCGAGTAAAAACAACTTGACAGTGTCGATTAAATCAACCGCTCGTCTTGAATTGTGAAGACAGAAATATCAATATCAAAGCCATGTAGTATAAGAAGGATATTCCCTTGTCATGTTTGCTTTGTCAAATTTGAATTCGATCGAGACCAGAATTTTTGAGTGATTTTTAACATTTAACCGTTTCGAGCAGCATAGTCGCACGCTAGAAAATGGCCGGAAATTCAGGACCAAAAAAAGCACTCTGGTATATGGCTTTCGCAGCTGAGACTACACTTGTTGGAATAAGCAATCTTTCCTCTACGATTTGATGAAAAAAAATTTTGGGGTAAATGAAATGGTAACTTTTGGGAGCGCTTTATCTACAACCTATTTTCCAAGCGAAGACGACGTTTTGACCTTGACAGGTGGGGAAGTAATGACCAGCGTTTTCAAATAACACGCGCTAATTCCATTTTTTAAAGAAACGTTTCACAATTTTTGGCACTTACTAATTAATTGAACCTCAAATGAAGTCATCAGCCGAAAGCAGTACAGGTTTTCGCTAGCAAATACTATTTTTTTGGCCAAGGCAAACTTTGGTTGTTAGTGATTAACATCGGCAAATTTGCATAAATTTGAAAAATTTGTTTTTCACCAAAAAAACTCGTTTTTTACCTTCATTGTTTCTAAAGTAAAAATACCAACGAAAACCAGTAAAGCATTACCTAACTATCTATGTAGCAAATCGTACCTTAATAACCATTTTCTGTGAAGAAATGACGAGATTTCTACTAGCCGCCCATGACAACCAATCTCGTACCCAGAGTCCACTGGCTTTTTGGTCAGCGGGAGGGCGCCAGTAGAGACTCTGGGATAATGGAATTTTTTATCCCAGAAAACGTGGGATTCCGGTTTTAGTGCGCATGCTTAAGTTCAAAACGGAAGTCAAATGTCCCAAATGGCAGCCATTTAATCCGTACACCAGAAGGCAGCTCTAGACACAGTTGATTCTTACACACGATTGAAGGCAGTTGAAATTTTTGAATAAGAGGAGTAGAGTGAAAGATAGAGCGTCTGGCGCCGTCTCTGGTAACGCCTTTGGTGAGTGTCTTTCTTTAATACTTTGGTATCAGAAAATTATAAATACGCAGCGAGTTCCACATCTTAATTATTATCCTGCTTTATCTTCCAAATCTTTCATATTTTATTTACAATCCCAATATGTATGGATAGTAAAATCGTTGGACGTTACTTTGGTCATCGAAGTATTTTAGGCTTTACATCAGATTTTCGTATTACCATTGTAGAGTTCTATACTATTTTTTCTAGATTTTGGTATGGAATTCGAATATTCGTTTGACCATTTTCTTGCACATAAAAATAAGTAATAAGGAACTTAAATTATTATCGTTTTTCACAACAATTTGCTGTGAGATGCATATTTGCTTCAAATGCTTTTCTATTGAAAAGGGCATTCCAATATTTCATCATGCGCTCTCCTCCTCCTTCTCTTCCAGTGTCATCTATTATATTGCATGACGAAGACACTCAGCTAAAGACCTTGCAGTCCGTGATTGAAGATCTTGTTTTCCTGGTCATCAGTTAAGAGATCATTGACTGGGGAAATTAGGGGTTCTGAAGCCTCTGGAGGACTGGCAATTTCACTGAATCAGCTCCAGGAAGATGCAACTATTCTAACAGGCTTGGCCATTTTCTATAGGCAGCCATAAACATTTACCAATCAAAGCTGGAATCTGTTTTTACCAAGGACATTAAAATGTCCTGGGTTACTTGGAAACCCTACCCCATCTCAGACCAAAAATGTTCTATATTCTGATCTCATATTAGACTAACGAGTTAAATTTTATTCTCTGTTATTCAGAATGTATTATTTTCACACATTTTGTAACAACATAAATTAGAAAGGAAGGCTAGAAAACATCTAAATCGGGCAAAATAAAGAAAGGAACTGTCAACGCTGTTTATATGAATTTCAAATAAGCAGAAAAGTTTACCCCATCTCAGACTAAAGGGCCAAAATTGGAACTACTTTACTGACTTAATAAGAAGGCCAAAAATAGGAACCCATCCAGCAGCCCATACCTGTATGCTATATATGGGGTAGTAACACCCCTGCCCCCAAAACCCTGAGGAAGATGTATTCTAGGTTTCTCAGCTTGACTTAAAATCTATGTGAAGAACTTTTCCCCACTGCTATAATGTGCTGCAAACATTTCAACATTTGTCTGGAGGTTATTTCCAACCACAGTTGGGATTTCTAAGTTGGGACACTGGCAAATTTTTTGCATGGTCATTGTCTGATTACCAACTGTTATTTGAAACTTTGCCAGTGGGGAGTAAAAAATAAAAACATTGTCATTGACAAGAAGATATAAAATAAAGTAACATAATTATATGAAGACGGAATAATACAGATTAATTTATTATTTTTATTTTGTTCTGTAGCTGATGTGTATCACCCACTGTCATGATTCTTGAAGAGTGTAGATAATGACAGTTTGGTTCACTTTTGATAGTAACATTAACATTATTATTGTTCTATAGAATTAAAAAATGAATGTCCAGTTTCAATAAACATCTTCTGCAAAGTTTGCTTAACTTTATATAAATTAGCCCAAGTCCCCCAAGTACGACAATTTCAATGGGCTGCAATTTTATCGATCATGATTGGTGAAACCAGTGTAGTCAGGTTGTAATAAATGTTTCTTTTTTGTGTGGTAAACATTCTGACGGGCGGGGGGGGGGGGGGAGGGGGGCACTTGAAGGGAAGTTTGGGTGGGGGTGTGCTGCCAAGGCCTTCAAACCCTGACCCTCTTTAAGGCAAAATCCATTCATTTTGCTACCCTGTTTAAGACAAGAGACCTTCTTTTTTGACCAGAAAAAATTTATTTCAGAAAGTATTTGTTTAAGTAAATGACATCGTAGAATTAGATTTAAAAAATTGTTGGCACCACACATGTAGACTGCTCACTGCCAACGTTCACACCCTGTTCAATGCTTTCAGTCCAGAAATACAAACATACATACATAAGCTTTATTTTTTCTCACTAAATAGTGCTAAATAGTGAAATTGTATACCCTGTTTAACCCTTTAAGCCCCAACTTCATTATACAAATTCTCCTTACTGGTCTCCATAGATTTTACTGATTACTTATTGGGAGAACCTGTTTAAAGACCAAGACAGTTCATGTTTGGCGATCATTTGCCAAATTCTTATGACCTGTATGTGTTATAATACACTGATATGATGAGGAGAACTTTGATGCTGATCATTAATGGGGCTTAAAAGGTTAGATGCAAGACCCTGAAAACCATACCCTGTTAAGTGACACAATAAGGGAGTGCCTCCTCCCCCCAGAAAACATTGTATTTCAATAATACAATTCAAATTCATGTAGGTCATAAAGCTTTGAAGGTATTAGACATTCTTAAAAGTATGAATACTGGCTGCCAGAACAGCAAATGAAAAGATTTCAATGATATGTGTCGTATGGCAATGCAAATACTGCATTTTCTAATTTATTTAACTTTCCACTTCAGGATGCCAGTGTTTATTCAGGGCCCAGCCTTAAAATGAGAAATACACGAGTATGTGTCTCATTTGCACAACACATTCACAACATTTATTACCTAACAGTTATTGCTATTCAGAGTATAGGTTCAATTTATTTCCAGGACAACACAGGCATCTAAGCATATATGACATAGAGACACGCAAATTTAAGCCCCCTGCAATTGGAGGCTGTCAGTGGGTTTGGGTTTTTTTAGCCAATCTGGAAAAAAATAGGCTGTATACCTTTAGACTTTGAAGCTAAATTGGAATTTCCAGAGGCATGAGGGAGTCCAAACTGTTGCAAAAACCTTCCTTGAGAGGGGTATGGTATTTCCTGGATCCAAACAATTTTGCGATGTAGAGGTAAAAACGTTATGTCGGTTATAGCTATATACATCCTTGTAATGTTCATATTTCAAAGGAAATTCTAGGCAAATAATCAGAACCACAGAAAAAATAGGAGATTGCCAGATCAGCTCCACTGCTAACAAACATTATTACAAAAATCATTTATATTCAGATTTGTTTTGTAGTGGTTGTATGTTTTGCAGTGGTTGTAAGGCTAGCTGTGGAGGGACATGGACAATTTTCTTTTTATTATAATTTTGAAGCTCTGCTTTTTAAAGATTCACAAAAATACTCACTTCAAAGTACCAGTGAAAATCAAAAAGGTTACAGGTTGATTGTCCTGGTCATATTATTTTCACATCTTAAATTATGATTAACAAAATAGCTTGCATGAATACATGGGCCCTTTAGCTTGATTGTAACTGGAACTTACTTAAACAAAACATCATTATGTCAGATAGATTAACCTTACTATCAAGGTGTTCAGTTCCAGGGATAAAGGTCATGACCTTTTGGATAAGGCTGAGCTCCCTTCCACATCTCCATATGCTATGATTTATGATTTGATCTTTTTCTTCTTTTTGACAACTGGAACACAATTGTGGCAAGGAAATCAAGAACTACAGTCCTGAGCTCTCTTTTTCATGTCCTCAATTATAAGTGTATGCATTATACTGACCCAGTGAAGTTCAGTGAGGGTGGTTTTGTTTCTTTTCTGAAAATGTGCACAACTGAGGGGCCATGTTTTCCATGTTTCTTTTTACACATGTACACGCAGTGACAGCTTCACCTTTCATTTGTTCCCGCAGTTAACATATTGAATGAAAAGGTATTTGGAAGAATCTAGTATTTCGACACTCGGGTCTCTCAAAGACTTTATAGTTGCATACAGTGTCACTATCCTTTTGCATTAAGAACGTGTGGTGAACATTCAAATAATAACAGACAACTGTTTAATTATAATAAATCTTGACAAAAGTAAGATTTGTTTATAATGTTTCGACGACGAGAGATTTAGTTCCGTCATAAAAAAATGCAGCTTATATTAACTTTAAGTACTCCAAAAGAGCTTGATCTTTATTATATTGGACTGGGAAAACTTTTCTTTTGCAATGAAATTGATTAAAATATTTTGCAATATAATATTTTATTTATTACATGTCTGGATAGATTTACCTCCACTTTCTCATAACTATCTTCCGCGTCTGTAGGTTTTTGTAGAGGCTTAGAAAGATTGGTTAAGAACAGAGAGACCCTCGTTCTTGCTCTGTGCTCGTTTTCAATTTTCCTCCGTTTTAAGCCGTGCGAATGACTTCGATCCGCGATGGTTCTTCTGTAGTTTTAACTTTCAGTCATTGTACATGAAGCTACTTTTCCTCTTTTCCCTTTCTTTGTTATTGCTGATATTGTTAAAAGTGTCAACCTTTTCAATTATCCCCTTACTTGATGACAGGATCGGCAAATTGGAGTTGCTACAAACCAGTAAAACGCAAAACGTCAATGTCGTGTTCCGTCGATCGAGTCAGCTATGAGCAGAACGGCCGCGGCAATGATCTTCCATCAAAGCTGCTTGTATTTTCACGGTGATTCACCGTCAGACGACAGCATAGCATAGCAAATTACCGCACAAAAAACGGCTAAAGTTATTCAGACTGGTGCACGTCCGAAAAATGCTTTATTTACCATCAAACTTTCAATGAAACTGAGTTGGTCGCAAGCTTCCGGTTTGTTGGCTACAAGCTACTCAATCAGCCAATCAAAAAATTATATTTTTCCTTAGGTTTCCGGTTCAGTGAAATTTCCGCCGTTCCCTTTGTTTTATGATCAGCCAATCAAAAAAATAGATTTTTTCCATTATCCCAGAGTCTCTACTGGCGCCCTCCCGCTGACCAAAAAGCCAGTGGACTCTGGGTACGAGATTGCCCATGACAACTGATGACAACCGTCGAACATTTTTGGGTAAATGATAGATGTACTGTCACGCAATACACAGTGGTCTTAGATTACAAAACCACATGGCCAGGCAAATGCAAACAGCTGTCAGCAGTTCTCTTAAACAGCGAATCTCCAATGCGCAGGAATGGACAAGAAACAAAAGAGATGTCTAACACTTTGCTGCTTGTGCAACGAATTGTTTTAAAATACAAACCAGTCTTTAAAGTATTAGCACTGTAGAATGTAAAATTATGTCAAAGTTCTTAAGAGCGCTTGTCTGTAAAAATCAAACATAACGCGGCAAGGGTGGAAAATTCTATTTCTTTCATATTTTAATGTTAGATAGGTTAGGGTATAACTAAAATCACTGGGTACTCTTTTTGGCAAAATATCCTTTTATTTCAAAGAAAAATGCAAATAGCGAACTTCCGTCAAAATCACCATTTGAAGCAGTAAATTATGACAACAATTTGAGGGGTTCGCGTGCAAAAACAAATCCCTCTGTCGTCTTTAAAACACCCAAATCTACTTTTGCAATCTCTCAAGAGCTTCAAAAATGATTTTGGTAGAAACTGCGTTGTTCTTTGTGTTTGAAATAATTTAATTTTGAAAGTATACATTTCTCATCAGGAAAAGTACTTTGTGATTTAAATTATTTTTCACCATGTGCTAAACCTTCAAATCGATTCAGCTTCTGACTGTTGAACTAAAAAGAGATGTTCTCAGCATTGCTGCAAAAATTTCTTTGGGCAAACCATTGAGAGCGACGCGAGAGCTTTTCAAAGTTCGTTAAAATGCAGGTTTTTTGACCCTTCCTGGCTAACATTCCATTCGCGAGTGACGCACATATTTTAATGTTTTTCGACCCTTATGAGATCGAAAACGTCAAACAGAAAAACACTTCGAAACGGTCTAACCTCATTTGCTGTAGAGGACAGGTCCAGAGGTCATTTTCGTGTGATTCTCTTGCCGTTCGTCGTATTTTGGTCCTGCTGATGCCGCCAACTGGGTAAAACCTAACTGTAAACGGTCGAACAGCTCAACGACACCATCTTTTCTTGTAAAGCGTTCGACGTCTTTCTGCACTACGGCATCTTACTCAACGGTTCAGTTGATTTAATACGAGTGTTGCTCAGTTTTCAGTGCACAAAAGCATTATCAGATTTGACTGCTAAATTGGGACCAAACGTGGATGGCGCCCGGTGCGTATTTGGTTTGTCACGCAATGCGTATCAAAGGCATTTTAGGGGGTAGGGGAAGGGCAAAACCTTTCAGGTGAAGCAAAATAACATACAGTGTTAATTGCAGGGATTATTCGTGGTTTTAATGGCGTTGTGTGTCTTTCTTACTCATTACCAGTGTTGTTACAACCATTAAAAATTGTATTTGCTACCCTAGTAGTCTGAAACGCAATTCCAATCGTTGTACAAGCTTACAGGTGAGTGGTGCAACAGAAGTGGCGCTATTATTAACTACACCCAACTTTAATACGGGAAAAACCTATAACTACAAGGCGCTCTCTTTTGTTAATTGACGAGCGGGTATTCTACCTATGATCATTGGTGTCAGTCTGCTGGTTCTTAGCTGGCACAGGGCCGGTACAAGGCACAGTTATATCAGGAGTGAAAGTCAGCTCGCTGTTAAAGGTTTGGAAGGAATTTTGGACAGGAAAGGTTCTCTTTTCATAACAAATGGGTGCAATCGAAGTTTTTAACTGTGCTGTCTTGTCAGCTGTTTGACTTAGTCTACATTAGTGTGTCCTGACTAATGAGTGGGGCTTGTAACAACACGTCAGTGCTGTTTGAAGACTGTGAAATATGGCACGTAACCATAGTAACAAAAAATGAGGTTCTGTTCCTGAATTTCTGTTTACGAATCTTACTGAGACAGGTTCCCAGTGAGCGAGATCTCTCACAGCAGCCAGCATACTTATCATTATGGATATGAGGATATCATAACAGAAATACGTCAAGCATCTTGCCCTTAAAAGTCTGTTACCTCTTTCACGTTCTATCACAGGCAGCCCAAGCTAAGGTTGAGAGCTGCGCATAAATTAGACTGTTTTTTCCACGCTATGCATAATAATGACATTGGCAACATTTAAGAGTTTGTATGGAAATGATGCAAAACGTCTCAAATTGCCACAAATCAGAAAGAAGTCGAAATAAAAAAGATTTGTCTTATTTCATTGTTTTATTGGTCATTATTGGAGGGCTTCCTGGGCTGGTTTGAAGCTTTTTGGGCGAGAAATTGAGGTTTATATTTTTCATCAGTTACTGAACGTTTAGAATTAATTAAAGGCAGGAAACAATTTCACACTGCACCTCACTTGAGGTTCGATAAATTCCATCACAAGAAACGAATTGCCCTACAACTTCAAAGGTATATTCTTGGGTCTTGCGCATACCTCTGTTCTTTCTCATGGGTTCCAGATCCTATTTTAAGCCGTCGAAAATTCCTCTTAAATACGAAACTCGCTTTTCCTGGTATGCGTTTTCATTTGAAGTGCACACATGAATCATTGCGAGCCGCGTTTCGACGACAAAATGTCCCTCAGCCGGGGAGAGGCTGAGTGAGATTGTCCACGAGCAGAAGGCGACACTGCGGAGTCCAGAAAGGTCGGTTTGAGGGCCTGATAGAAAACTATCGGTACGCCCGTGAAATTAAGTCGCCTCACTTGACGCCACGAGCACACTTTAATGTCTTCGTGCGACAATATATTAGCATAGTGATTTGTTCCGTCACATTTACCTGTTTAGCACAAAAAAATGTTGTCGAAATTTAGAAGCAGAGACGAGGAGCAGTTTCCACCTAGAAAAAAAACTGCACCGGTTTTCAAAGGAATGGAAATTGTGGTGGGTATTTTCCACGGTCACAGCAAAATTTTTTTTTAGGGCAGACAACCCTATATATGGGAATTAAATAATGAGGTTGATTTGCGGGCAGTGAGCAGGATCACTTGCGCCAAATACTCGGCATAAAATCATCGAATGGATTGATTAGAGTGCAGCAAAAGATAGTTCTTCGTTCGTCCCTAAAACAAAATTATGGTTTTCGAAGTCAAGTGAGGCGAGTGAATTTCACGGCCGTTCTAATATTTCTCTATTTCTGTAAACGGACCTCTCTGGACTCCGCAGTGTCGTGTTTTCTAATGTCGACAATCTCACTCAGCCTCTCCCCGGCTGAGGGACATTTTGTCGTCGAAACGCGGCTCGCAATGATTCATGTGTGCACTTCAAATGAAAACGCATACGAGGAAAGGCGAGTTTCGTATTTAAGAGGGATTTTCGACGGCTTAAAATAGGATCTGGAACCCATGAGAAAGAACAGAGGTATGCGCAAGACCCAAGAATATACCTTTGAAGTTGTAGGGCGATTTGTTTATTGTGATGGAATTTATCGAACCTCAAGTGAGGTGCAGTGTGAAATTGTTTCCTGCCTTTAATTAATTCTAAACGTTCAGTAACTGATGAAAAATATAAACCTCAATTTCTCGCCCAAAAAGCTTCAAACCAGCCCAGGAAGCCCTCCAATAATGACCAATAAAACAATGAAATAAGACAAATCATTTTTATTTCGACTTCTTTCTGATTTGTGGCAATTTGAGACGTTTTGTATCATTTCCATACAAACTCTTAAATGTTGCCGATGTCATTATTATGCATAGCGTGCCGATGTTATTATTATGCATAGCGTGGAAAAAATAGTCTAATTTATGCGCAGCTCTCAACCTTAGCTTGGGCTGCCTGTGGTTCTACATACACCTTAATGAGGACGAAGAGAAGAGTGAGGCTTCCATCGATAACCTGGCTAATATTCGGATAGACCACAAGCGAATATAAAACTCACCTGATCCAACTTTTACAAGCGAACCAGTCTCGCGTAAGATAACTTCAGATCCCTTTTTCCCCAGTCCTCTTTCACTTTTTGGCCACTCTCCTTTTCCTTACCGTGACCCGGGACCCGGCCCCTTGTGCTGCAGCTTGTGCTAGACACTATCCCAAGTCTTGCACGATGGCTGGGACATATCGTCATTGTATTCAAGCGTTCGTTGTAAAAACTGACTTGTAACTTGTGGTATCAGGCCCGCACCAAGGCTGAAATAAATGCCGCGAGCAAATTGGCCTAGTCAAAGCCTCCCCCCCCCCCCTTCAAAATACACACTCACATAGATACTAACTCTGTTCACAATGCCACAGTTTGTGTCGATTTCGTCAAAAACGACACCTTTTTGGGGACATCCTTCGTTGACAATTTGCCAAAAAGCTGCTGCCTGTTTGCTTTTTCGCCGACAAAGTTGTTGGCAACATCCACCAGATTTATAGCATCAGTTCTAAAAAAGTACCCTTAAAGTTACAAGGTTTGTTAAAATTGAAACATTTCGACAGCCAAGCTACGAATTTCGGACCTGTTTTACCTAACTCTCGTAGACGTCTACGTAACTTTTATCCCTCGATTGGTGAGATAAAAATAGTTTTGTTCCTTAGACTTGTTTTAAAACAACATGATGAGCTTAAAGCTTGCAGCAAATACACAGCAGTCGCTTAGCTATTAAAGGCATTAAGGTCCTTCACAGTAAAGCTATACTGCCAGGGTCAAGGTGATATGGGTGAAGAAAGACATTGGTAAGGAACCTGGGCGACTGAAATGTGCGGTGGGCTAGTAGATTTTTGAAGCCCACTTGCCCGGTGGCTAGTGACTCAACAGATGTCAAACCCTGTTAAAGGTTGCAAAATTATAAAAGGAACTTTTAGCATCAGCATTTAAGACTATTCGTTGCACATTAATTCGTTTTAATTATATATTTTTTGGCTCATTTATTGAAATGTTTTTTCAACTTCCAAAACTTCTGGGGGCTCGAGCCCCCCCCCCCCCCCCCCTGCCCCTCCCCCTTCTACGGTCCTGGATATTCTTGGTGCATGAAAGTAAGGGAACAATTGTTTTCAAGCTTTCGATTCGTCTGGTGTTGTAACCACAAACTCCGACAACCAGAAAATGGAACCAACAAAAACCGTCTTCTGTGCAACGAAGCAATTCATGTATGTAAATATGTATGATTTGTGAAAAAAAAAAGTCCAAGGACCCCCCTCTAAGCTAAAACAATAAGCACAAACTAGTTAGTCACATCGCAATTTCCCTGATAAAAACGATTTTAATGTTCTGGACTCGACGTTTTGACGGGGATTTTAACTTAAGCTAGTACACGTACCCTTTTTAGCTAATTTTCGTGTTCGAACATTGTTATTTGCATGCCTACAACTCACGCCGAGGGGTGACTACTTTTTCTGCATTCTGGCACGGGAGGTTGAGGTGCCTAAATGTAGCACTAATTTTGTTTCGTATTTTTGGTCCATTACTAGTTCCTCCCATTTCTCGAAACCTGAGCCGTTTAAAAAGAATCAGAGCAGATTTTGCCCTTCCCCTACCCGCTAGTAAAATGTCCATTCCGATGATTTGCATTGCGTGACGCGGCTCTAGATAGAACTCTGGCCACGTTAGCGGCGACATGTAGTGATAAAAACCTTTTTGTGTATTGCCAACTAAGCAACACTGACCAGCAACTGAACCGTTGAGTAAGATGTCACAGTGTAGAAAGATGTCGAACGTTTTGCAAGAAAAGTTGTTGTTGAGCTGTTCGACCGTTTACAATGCACTGACCCAGTTGGCGGTGTTCATTGGATGTCAACAGGACCAAAATACGTCGAACGGCAGGAGAATCACTCAGAAATGGCCTCTGGACCTGTCCTCTACAGCAAATGAGGTAAGAGCATTTCGAACTGTTTTTCTGTTCGACGTTTTCGATCTCATATGGGTCGATACACATTAAAATATGTGCGTGACTCGCGAATGGAATGTTGCCAAGAAGGGTCAAACAACCTGCATTTTAACGAACTTTGAAAAGCTCTCGCGTCGCTCTCAATCATTTGCCCAAAGAAATTTTTGCAGCAATCCTGAGAACATCTTTTCTTAATTCAACAACCAGAAGCTGAATCGATTTGAAGGTTTAGCACATGGTGAAAAATAATTTAAATCACAAAGTACTTTTCCTGACGAGAAATGTATACTTTCAAATTAAATTATTTCAAACACAAAGAACAACGCAGTTTCTACCAAAATCAGTTTTGAAGCTCTTGAGAGATTGCAAAAGTAAAATTGAGTGTTTAAAAGACGACAGAGGGATTTGTTTTTGCACGCGAACGCCTCAAATTGATGTCATAATTTACTGCTTCAAATGGCGATTTTAACGGAAGTTCGTTATTTGCATTTTTCTTTGAAATAAAAGGATATTTTGCCAAAAAAGTATCCAGTGATTTTAGTTATACCCTAACCTATCTACCATTAAAATATGAAAGAAATCGAGTTTTCCACCCTTGCCGCGGAATTTTGATTTTGTCTGATTTTTACAGACAGGCGCTCTTAACCAAAGAAAAATAGGAGCCAAATAAAGTTACCCGTCATCATGCCTGAAGTTGCGAAATACTTCCACAGTCGTAATGTAACAAACATGCCTCGAGTCAAAAAATCCCGACACAAATCTTGCACGTGGGTTGAACTGTTTCGAAGGCCACCAGTCTGTCAAACCTCATAAACTACCATGGCTTTGTGTGGGTATTCGGAAATAGTTGGAGGAAGTCGTGGGGCTAGTTCAGACAACCCAGCGAATCTCCAGTGTTACTTACTTCTTATTCAGCTTATTAACTGAGCGCGAGGGCCGTACTGGGAGAATATTGCCCGAAGTTGTGCAAGAAAGACTGAGGGCAATATTCTCCCATAGTTAATAAGAAGTTTATTGTATGGCTGTGCCTAACACTTTGTTACTTGAAAAGTGAGCCGTGGCGGATTGGGACTGGAATGAAACAGTTAACCGGAAAGCACACAAAACTCAGCAGTTTTATTCCACACACGAAATTTATATCGCACCGGGGAGGGGGGGTACTCCCTTACATAAGCTATATAGGTATGATCGCGGGGCCAAAGGGTATGGTTTTTGAGCCTTTTTGGTCTGAAATAGGGCATAGATTTTGACCATTTTGGTCTCAAATTGCGTGAGGTTTGTGCACTCTGAAATGGGATCTGGTAAGGTTCTTACAAGAAGCTATCTTTTTATCAATTTTTCTTCTCCAAAGATCTGAGTTTGATTAACGTTGGGACTTTGAAGCCCTTCTGAACTGTTTACGCAAACGGAATAGGGTTAGGGTCTGGTCTGAAATGGGGTGTCAAAATTGAAGTCAGGTCTGAAATAGGGTAGGAAAAATCACATATCTTGGTCTGAAATAGGGTAAGGGTTTCGAGAAGCGCGCCGCACACCCCCACCCAAATCTTCGGGAAGTAGACCCCGGGGATATCGCACAAGAAAAAGTAAATTTCAAAGAAACTGTGTCTTTTCATTTAGCTTCAAATTATCCCACCTATTTGAATCAAACGTAATTTTACATTTTCTATATTTTCACTTTACTAGCCAGGCATTAACATCGCTCATAATGCCCGTGGGCATTACGGGAAAATCTGGCCCCGAGTATTGGCCAATCACAGCGGGCGTTATATATTTACAAGCTCTAGCCATATAATAAAATTGGAGAATGCAGGTGTTGGATGCCTCACTAGATTCAGAAGCAAAGCTTTTCCTGCCAAGAGCAGGTAACTGTACTGTTGAGAAATTTGGGTACTTATTGTTCTAGACTGCAAAATACTTTTTTTTGCTGTTTGCTCTCTTTCTCTGCCTCAAAATCAAAAAAAGAAAAGACAAAAAAGAAAAAGAAAACTCGCGGAGGCACGAATCTTCCAAAAAAGGTTAACTAGCTTGGATACAACTGTACATGCCGCCACTAGGAGTTGTAAAACCTTGCCTAAAGGCCAAATAATACGGAAAACATTTGTACAATAATTCGCGCAACGATGTTGCGCTTATTATCACCTCCGCGTCGCGTGTTCAGATTGCAGAAAGTTAGTTGCTTCTACTTTTCGAAAAAAAAAGATTTGTTGCGTGTATAGGTCAGAACACTCTCAACTTGTAACGCATCCTTGCTACGCGACACGTTGCACGAAAATCTTGCCAGCATTACTGAAGCGAGATAATGAAATAACTCCTGGTATCCACATTTGTTATCACCTGGGGCGCAACACCCCTCTCTCCATCTTGGCGTACATCCATAGATAAGTGAGGGGTAAACGAAGTTCTGCACTGCCCAAATTAAAAATTCTGCCAAGATACCCGCCTGTTACAAGGAGACATAATTGGCAGCTAGGGTGGATAAATACTTCCACGGGATATATTCCTTTTGACCTAAATGATGACAGGAAAACTCAATGTACCTTGGCACAGATTCGACGATGCTCGGAACTCCTTGCATACGGTGAAATTTGAATTAACCAATCAGCATTCAGTAGGCGGGAAAAACTGTGATGTCCTGACGTTATGCAGACTTCGTGCTCTTCGCTTCGATTTCTGCTTGATCAGCGAAGTTTATACTGTGGACGTGCGGTTTTAACTTCAATTTATTTGACAACTGTTTGCAATTATATGGGCTGGATGAGCAACCAGAATCGATTCAAAACTTTTCTCTGGAGACTCCGGGAGACTTCGCTAACGCTTCCTTCGCTTTCGAAGCGGGAGACTTCGCTAACTGGACTTGAAAGCGAAGGAGGTTGTAGAGGTTTTCCTCGACTTGTCCCACTGAATATCACCAACTTCCAGCTGTGCCTGCAGCTGTGATTGCCTGCTGTCAACGAGATTGGTCTTATCGGTTAGGGAAAAATGTTCTGTTCATCAGATCAGAGATACATCATGAATGTTTGACAAATTTGATCTACGGTCGTTGTATGGTTGCGCTACACAGCTGATTCTTCAAATTGGAAATAGACAAGTTTGTATAATTTTCCACATACCCGGAGACGAACGAAAAGGCCTTTTTGGAATATGGAGCTTCCTTGTGTCATCGTAACAGCAAGAAGCTCGAAGACAAAAGCTGCAGAAAATTTACTTTTCTTCTCAAAAGTCAAAACTCACCTGAAATTCAGGCCACGCAAAAAAAACATGTGGACCACAGAGGAAACGACACTTTCGCTTGGTTTATTCACCACGGAAAGTCAAAAATAATTATTACCTAGCCCGTCTTTCTAAGTGGATAATTCACTTGACTAACTTGGATTGGAAGGGTAATTGCAGGAAGAAGGTTTATTTAGTCAAATATTGATATGTCTATTTTTTTCTCGCTTCAATTTCCGCCCCAGATAAGGTGTCCCTCAAAACTTGCAATCAATCGACCTTTACAGACAGAGAGCAAAGAGAGGAAAATGTGTAATTTCTCATGAAATTTCGAGGAGATTAAAACGGTTACAATTAAAAGGAACAAATCTGAGAACTACTCTAGGATTCAGGCAGGAGTTTATTCAAAAAGGAGAAGTGAAAGTAATTTTAAAAGAGCAAAATGCAGGTCACAGCGATCCTGCATCAGTTCGCAGTACCGAGAGAGATTTGGAATTATAAAACTTTGCGTTACGTCGGATTCGTTGCAAAAAGGAAGAACCGATAATCACAGGCGACTCTAAGAGATGAAGTTGTTCTTTAGAAATCAATTAACAAATTTATGATCCGGCTGTATAGTATAAGCTTATTTCTTGGGTGGTAGTTGCATTATTAAAGCTATGTAAACGTGCCTTTAGAAACTGATGGGCGGCTTAAATCAGAAAATGGGAGAGTGTGATAATTTTCTCTTTCTCAACAAGCACTCGTAACGCCATTCAACTTGTAACGATGCTAATGTCACTTCAACTTCTGTTTTGTAGATCATACAAAGCCGCTAAAAGTCTTACTGGAATTAGTTGTTTTGTAGCTCTTGTGATGGCGTTGTTGTTTCTCCGAATCCGATCCCAGTGGGGCCCGCTGGTAGTAGAGCAGCTCGAGTCAACTCTTCTGATATAAGGAATAAATTCTGGTGTAATAATTACGGTTTTAGACGGTTTTAGTTATCGTCTTGTCGCTCTTCTTACCGTTTAAGCAATGCACACTTTTAATCCAACACAAGCCACACAAAACAAACGCTAGCGGCTTCGGTCTTCGTACTAATTTTTACCTTTCTTGCAAGCGCAACATTACAATACTATTGGAAAATACCCTGACTTTCCGGGTTTGTTTGAATGGATCGAGAGCCCTGTATAGCTTCAGTCGCTATAAAATCTTGCTTTTGCTCACAAACACAAAATACTGGAGTTTCCTCTGTTTTCAGTCGTAGCATTCTGAACCGTAACCGGAAACGAGGGCCCAGTGCATTTCAGTGTTCTTAGGTGTTCTGAGGACACCACGGTTTTGACTGCCGCTCGTATCGCGGGCGCAGTTGCCGTATGCAAGGCCCTGTTTCTTTTTTTTTTTCCTAATTCTTCAATGCATTTTTTAGGTCAATGAAGTTCTTTTGGGTTTAGCAATATGCCCACGACACCGGGAAAGGTTTGGAATCCGCTGGAGATCCTGCAAGAAAAACTGCAGCTGTCCAAGTGAAGGTTCGTTAGATATTTAGGTCCAATTTGCAGCAACTTATGTGGTAGGCCAGATAGTAGAGAATTACAGTAATTGATCCGAGAGGTTGCAAAGGTGTGTATTAGTATACCGCAGTTTTTGTCTGACAGGAACTTTGTGGTAGTAACTAGATTACGTAGATGATAGAAAGCTGTTTTGTACAGTTAGTTCACTTGCTTGTTCATAGAAAGGGCATTTTCAAACCATACGCCAGTGTTCTTGGCTGACTATTTATATAGCAACCGTCTATATATATGTAGTCTTGGGCAGTATCGTGGAAGCCATTGAAGCACACTCGTAAAACAGTTTTTCATTACCTAGTGTTCGTAACACTAAAAAGGGAGGTTTTCAAAAAATGGCTTAGGGTGGACCGAAATATCTACGTTTGTTTATCAAGAAATGTTTTTAGGGCAATTAGGGGGGCCCGTATTAAAAATAAAATCATCAGCATTAAATTTATCACAGGCACTTCTATTTAGAAAAAGTGGCACTTATTGGAGTAAACAACACCAACAACAAAAAAACCCAAAGAAAACAAACAAACAAAAAGCGAGTCATGCCCAGAGATGGTAGCCAGACAGCATTCCAGGAGACAAAAGCAGGAAAAAACATCGGACAGATTCTGCCGCAGGATAGCAATGTAAAAAATATTTTTATAAATCCAGGCATTTTATCTTATGAGGTCCTTTTAACATGTCCGATGACCAATCCCGTCGCTTTTATATGCCCTTCCCCTCATCCCCTCCCCTGTCCGGCTCTATACGCTGCAAGTTGTTGAGAACTTTCATTAGTATCTGAGCCTTTTCTGCTGCCTTGTCTTTCTGTGAACTGTCCACTCTTTTAAATTGAGGATCATATGTGTGACTCCAAAATAACACGGTTAAAGCCAGGATGGAACCTGTCTGGTTTGTAATTTAATATAAGACCAGTGTATATTGCGTGACACCAACGTTTTCGCGACCACCCAAAAATGTTCGACGGTTGTCACGGGCGGCCAGAAGAAATCTCGATTTTCTTCATCAGAAAAGAGTCATTAAGGTAAGATTTGCTTTATAAATAGTTGGGTCACACTCTATTGGCTTTCTTTACCATTGTCTTGGAAAGAAACTGAAGGCAGAAAAGCGAGTTTGTTGTGAAAGAAAAATGGTTTAAACACAGGTAACCAAAGCGTAATGTGAGAGTTTGTATGGAGCTGAAATTCGATCGAAAATAATCGGCGGTTTTCCGCCGAAAATACATTAAAATCGAAATAAAGTTTAAAAAACCTTACCTGTTGTGTGTTTGCTGTGTTTTTATCGCTTTTTCGAGCTTCCGGAGGCCGTTTTGGACGATTTTCTGCTTAACGGTCGATGCGACGACATGTCACGTACTAAAGACAGCTAAAGGTAGGAAAACGGGAGTTCAAAATTGCCAACCGACACTCGAGGTCCCGATCAAAATACCCGCTAAAAATCGATTCAATCTAAAGTCAGCGCTTTAAAACCACAACACATTTCAAAAAGGATAAATCTCCTACCTTTCTATGTGATTCAGTCGTCAATTAGTTTATCTCTCGAAGTACAGCCCTGCATTAAAAACGAACTAACTTTTCGACATCGCCGCCATCAAAGGCTTGTAAGGAAAAGAGGGTCAAAACTAACGGTCAAGCCTGGGACAAAGCGCCAAATTTCGCTCCACCGGGGGACGACATGAGTGACTTCTATGTCGCCAAATGCTAAACTTACCCCCTCTCCGGTAAATCAAGTGTTGTACCGCTCAAATTTCGGCGGGAAATCGTGCGCGGGTCGCATTCAGGTATAAAACTTGACTTACCAGAGAGAGGGTGAGTTTGGCATTTGGCGACATAGAAGTCACTCAAGTCGTCCCCCGGTGGAGCGAAATTTGGCGCCTTGTCCCAGGCTTGACCGTTAGTTTTGACCCTCTTTTCCTTACAAGCCTGTGATGGCGGCGATTTCGAAAAGTTAGTTCGTTTTTAATGCAGGGCTGTACTTCGAGGGATAAACTAATTGACGATTGAATCACATGAAAAGGTAGGAGATTTATCCTTTTTGAAATGTGTTGTGGTTTTAAAGCGCTGACTTTAGATTGAATCGATTTTTAGCGGGTAATTTGATCGGGACCTTGAGTGTCGGTTGGCAATTTTGAATTCCCGTTTTCCTACCTTTAGCTGTCTTTAGTACGTGACATGCCGTCGCGTCGACCGTTAAGCAGAAAATCGCCCAAAACGGCCTCCGGAAGCTCGGAAAAGCGATAAAAACACAGCAAACACACAACAGGTAAGGTTTTTTAAACTTTATTTCGATTTTAATGTATTTTCGGCGGAAAACCGCCGATTATTTGCGATCGAATTTCAGCTCCATACAAACTCTCATATTACGCTTTGGTTACCTGTGGTTTAAATTTATGCAAATTTGCCGATGTTAATCACCAATAACCAAAGTTTGCCTTGGCCAAAAAAGCGTATTTGCGAGCGAAAACCTGTCCTGTTTTCGGCTGATGACTTTATTTGAGGTTCAATTAATTAGTAAGTGCCAAACATTGTGAAACTTGTCTTTAAAAAATGGAATTAGCGCGTGTTATTTGAAAACGCTGGTCATTACTTCCCCGCCTGTCAAGGTCAAAAGGTCGTCTTCGCTTGGAAAATAGGGTGTAGATAAAGCGCTCCCAAAATTTACCATTTCATTTACCCAAAAATTTTTCTTCATCAAATCGTAGAGAAAAGATTGCTTATTCCAACAAGTGTAGTCTCAGCTGCGAAAGCCATATACCAGAGTGCTTTTTTTGGTCCTGAATTTCGCCATTTTTTTGCGTGCGACTATGCCGCCCGAAACGGTTAAATTTTAAAAATCTGTTAAAAATTCTGGTTTCCATCGATTTAAAATTTGACAAAGTAAACATGACAAGGGAATATCCTACTTATACTACATGGTTTTGATATCGATATTTCTGTCTTCACAATTCAAGACGAGCGGTTGATTTAAGTGACACTTTCAAGTCGTTTTTACTCGCTCCCGAGCCATCGGAATGATAAAGTCGTCGTAATGGTGAAATATTTACCGGAATAAATTAAAACTTACATTTTTGTAAATGTTTTGGGAAGACCTTTATTGTGACAAAGTTTGGCAATTTTCGATTTTTCTATCTTGCATGGTCCTAGGTGAAAGTTACGGATAGCCGCTCTTAACAACACCACGTTTCACTGACTGAGGATGGTGTGAATCATAGGCTAGGTATATTGGTCAGTGTGGGTTGAAAATGTTTTCACCTGGTCGATTCCAACTTGGAAACTTATACAGGTACGCTAGAAGTTATGAAGTTACCACTGTTTACCACTGTAAACAGTGGTGGTGATTTGAATCACTTGAAACTGACGTGTCGAGAAAGGGGATAGTGTTATCTTTCTCGATTTCCATGGTAAAACGAATAGTAGGCTCTTGACTGTTCAGATGTTGTAAAAAGCCGTCTACATAATTGATATGGACCTGTTTCAAAGAGTGTTTTCATTTTATCATGGTATGTGTCGGTGCTCAAGACTACACTGGCGCGACCTTTGTCCGCTGGTAGAATCATAATAGAGTCAAGCGTAGAATCATAATAGAGTCAAGCGTTCTTATGGCCGATTCAACTTTGGCGACTATTTCAGTGGCTGGAATGTTAGTTAGTGTTGCTGTGAAATTCAACCCTTTCTCTAGTAATGATACCTCAGCATCGCTGAGGGGCCGTGACGATAAGTTAATAACCCATTTAATTTTGTCGACTCGAGGTGTTTGGTCAATACGAGGTGTTTGGTCAATCACTTCATCTGCTTTTGTTTGCCTTTTATTCAGCTTCATCTGCCTTCATCTGCATTCAACTGCCTTCATCTGCTTTCATTTGCATGATCTGCATGATTTGCATCATCTGCTTTCATTAGGGAGATTGAAATGTCAGGCGACTGGTTTGGATGAGTCCTTATCATTTCTTTCAACGTCTCGTGGTTGTTTGCAGAAACGGTCACCTAGTCTCCTCCCTGTTTCACCAATGTATATATTTATTGGATAAATTGCATGTTATGCAATAGATAACATTTGCAGAGGTGCATGTAAAGCGTCAGTTTTCTAACCCCCTTCTTTGTTTGAGGATGGTACGGACTATTTCCCAATAGATGTGTAGCTAAAGAAAGTAGGCATTCTTTAGCCAGCACAGCAAATTTTGTGCTTCTACTGAAAGTCTGCCTTTTTGCACCATTTGGCAACATGCTCTTGCAATACACAGCAGAATTTTTACAACATCTGGCCGACGCGCTCAAACCAAGCTATTATGACTTCATGCAATCAGCCCTCAAAACCACCCGAAAGAGAAAGGAGAAGGAAAGGAAGAGAGTGGAAAAGGAGAAAGGACTCGTCATACTCAATTTTTATATCGCTGACGTTGGAGATAATTATACTGAGCAACAAAAAAACACGCACTGCACACCAGTTCAGACACCTCAACCAAGGAGCATCGTTTTCAAAACTCAGATGAAGGCAAATGAAGACAAATGAAGACAAATGAAGACAGATGAAGGCAAATGAAAGCAACAACAACAACAACAACTTTATTAGCATCCCCTTTTACATATAAGGTATTGCCTAACAATCAACACTATATTATGATATTATATTTTCTAAATCACAGTACGTATTAAATAATCCTAATCATAAAACTATTGGTTGAAATTTATTGTGAATTTGTCCATTAGTATATTCATTTCTTATTTGCAAAGCTTCGTAAACAAAATAACCTAGTTTCTTACAAACATAAGTCTCAACATTATTAAAAAGAAAAATTAGTTTGTCTTGTTCACCTAAAGATTCAAATCCTGCATATTTTACTTTGATGTCATTTGTCAGTTGTTTCCTAATATTTTCATAATGATTACAATAATATATAGATTTAGCCAAGCCTAAAAGCAGAAATCCAATTTTTATTTATTTATTTATTTATTTATTTATTAGTATTTATTTTATTTATTATTATTTTATTTATTATTATTATTATTATTATTATTATTATTATTATTATCTCAAGTGGTACCTGACAGCAATATTATAGTTTAGGTAATTATTAGTAAATACACCTCTCATCAAATTAGAATCTGCATACCTGGCAACCTTATAAAATCAGAAATAGGGACCACCCCCCCCCCATGCTCACCCCAGTCCTGGGGTAGTGCCCTGCCCCCCCCCCCCCCCCCCACTGCCCCCCAACACTGAGCAGGGTCTAGGATGCTCTAGGGTTTTTGCATTAATTTTTAAAAATATTGCCTGTACTGTACTGTCTTAGCATTAGAATTCTCAGGTGTTGTTTAATGGTCTCAAGCACCACATGTATTGCACAAAACAAAAGAAAAGTCAAAAAAAGACCAATTGAAGGCCAATCTTTAATAATCCAGTTCCAAATTGTCTTTTTTTTCCTGGAAAATCGGAATGTCCCGATTTTTTTAGGTTTTGAAACTCCAAAATTGGGACAATTCCCATTAAATGGGGATGGATGGCAGGTATGAACCTGTTTTACAAAATTCTAAATAAGCCCCAGTTTTAGGTTGTAAACTTAAATATTGGGCACAATAATTATTTTTGTTCACCTTACCTCGGCCTTTTCTCTGCCACAAGTCTACGGTTTAATTTATTTACATTTTTGCAGAGTTGTCAAATTGCATAGACAAGGTACTAATTGAAAAATACCTCCACCTTATTCAGTGGTTTGACAGATAAGTTGTGTGGTATAGAGCGAGGAAAAATGCGAGCAATGAGTACCGGTAAAATGTCCTTGACCATTATCTGTAAAACCACTGAATGATATTTATTATTCCACTACAATATTTGCCTATCGTTTTAAATGATTTATTCAATGATGATTTGAAACCGGGACACTACAGTGCAATACACTCATACCCTCATGTATGTGTTTCCCCCTTATATGATAAACTGATGCTATAGTGGAATAACAATGTACCTTGTTTACTCTTATTGATGCCCAGGGACTATTATATTAAAATCAATCTCTTTAAGTACCCATCAGTCATGAATCAACCACTCAACCACTTAGTTGATAAATCGGTCAATCAGTCAATTAAAAATTTGTGACTAACAGTGTTGCCAACGCGAATAACAAATGGTCCAGTAACCACTAGTGACTTTATTTGATGCACAGATTAAGACTCACTATGTTACTACCCCTGACTGTGATGGTAGTAAATCTTGTGGTTGAATTTGTTTTTGGTTTGCTCATTAGCCTTTACACTGCATCTAATGTCACCAATGAGCAATGTTACTGATTGTCATAATCTGGTAGCAAAGAGAAACAAAAAGAAAAGCCTCTTCATAAATCATTTCAGGATAGTCAGAAACCTGTCATGTAATGAACTGACAAGAGGGGATCAGACTGTGGTGAATCCATCATTTGAAATAGTTTTCCCTGTCAAGTGAATTCAAGTAAATAAGTCTGAATCATTATTCCTGGGAAGTTAGTTGTGTGTGTGCTTGTGTGTGTGGCGGGGGGGGGGGGGGGGGGGTGTAGGGTTACTCCCAAATAACTGAAATGCTACTGGTGTATGGATGTGTTACTGAGGGAACATGAAGTGTATGTGGATACAGTCAAACTAATCACCAACATCAAAATTTACCAAAAAAAAAAAAACAAAAATATAAAACCTTATTTCAAAACTGCTCTTAAAATTTTTTATTTCAATTGATAATGTCTGCCTGGGAACATACATGTAGCTAAGAGTACAAATTTATTAACCAAAGCCTTACAATAAACTGCCATATTTTTTCTGACATCAGGTTGATGGAATAAAAACCTGTATGGGAAACAAAGCAGAGTTTAATTACCTCAGTTGCCAAAAGTAAGCCCGTGGCTTTAGGGAGGTTCTAAGGATATTTGCGCAATTTTTTTCTGCGCATCCATACTGCGCACACAATTCACAAAATTGGCATTATGTCATGCCGTGTCATGCACTGAGCATGCACGCTCACATGAAAAACTACCCCAAATGTTTTAAGACACTGTAAACTGCCGCTTATAAGCCCTAGGCTGATACAACTTTGTAAGGGGTTTTGGGTGGGCTTATAAATGGAGGGGCTTATAACCGGGGGGGCTTACAAAAATGAGCCACAGCAGTGTTGATCGAAATACGTTTTTAATGTACCAGTTTGTAATTAACCTTTGAAATGTCACAATAAATCGAATTCACTTCAATTTTAACAACAAAATCAAAACTGCAACAATGCGAACGTAACCGGAACATAACAAAACAGAGGCTCAGAGTTAATCTTTGCAGTTTTCTGTGAGAGTGCTTAATATTAAGGAAACAGGGAAAACTAGAGGAGGGCTTATATCTGGGGGGGAGGGGTGGCATATTACCGGATGTATTTTTTGTTTACAGGTGGATGGGCCTATAGCTGGGGGGGGGGGGGGGCTTGTAAGCAGGTGGGCTTATAAGCGGCAGTTTACAGTATTTGTTTTCAGTTTTGAGCATGTGCATTTAAATAAGTGGCATTGAAGCAATCCAAGTGGATGTAAGGTAAACTGTATTTTTCAAGATGGTTGGTCTCATGTAAATACTTATGCCAGTCTGAATTTCAGACTGGTCTCATGTAAACAAAATTGCACCAGTCTGAGTTTACACTGTTTTAATGAAATCAGGGTTTTACTGCCCCTGGGTATCTGAGGATGTTGTTAAACATTCTTGAGAGCTGCTCAACTTTAGTCTGAGGGGGTGTTTGCATGACACCAGTTCATTGTATGCTTTTCATTCTGCTACAAGTTCACCCCAGTTCCCTCTTGCTTCTCTGTATTTGTTATATGATTACAACACAAAATCTCGTAACAGTGCAAGCCATACCTGGGTGAGTTCATACCGGTATCACATAAACATGGTGTAACTATTTGATTCATTCTGCATTAAGTTACCCCCCTGTAATTAACCATATTGCCATCCAGATAAATCTCACATCACCGTGAAAAAAGGATTTTGTAACTTGAGGAGGGGAGATTCTTAACTACAAATCTCGCATTGTTGCTAAGGGATTTTTGTGGATGGTATTCTGTCATACGCTGTTTTCAGCGTTTCCTGCCACTATATTGGTGAAGTAATGAAGAAGAACATATGAATTCCACAACTGAACATTGTGCACGCATAGCTACTGCCAGTCCCAACTGCACATTAAAAAGAAAATCAGTAAAACTAAGAGGAAACTAGTAAAGTTCCGACTTTTTTTGCGAATCGCCCCACCCTTCTTTACAATCTGAAGCATGCAATTACTGTTTTTACAAAGAATAGTAGAACTACAGCACAAAAATGTATAAAGATATGTGCTTGTGCCATCACAACTTTTATATTCATAATAAAGCAAATTTCTAGAAACTGTTGCTTAAAATTATGCATCCTGATAATCTCTTTAAATGTTCGCAATGTTTACAATAGCGAGAACTGTATGCTGTTTGAGTTTTAGCATTTTTTCTGTTCAGGTCAAATGACATGCTGAATATGGTTGTGACTTGAAAATCTTGAAAACCTTTCCCATAAAACAAACGTGGCCAAGCAGCTTATCTGTGGAAGTAATAGGGTTTCCAAGATATGATGGTTCTGAGGAACTTCCCACAGCAACAATATGGTGATTAAGAGTCTCCTCCCTTAAGTCCAGATGTAAAGGCTCTCATTGCCACCCAAATGGAAGTCTTGATGGCACACTCCTGTAAATGTTGTGGTTCAATTTTATCCTTGGTTCAATTTTTATTTTCCATTGTGAATAATAGGATTGCCAAATAAAAATTGGAGCTCCACTTTTAGGCTTGGCTAAATCTATATACTTGAATGATTTTAAAACTGTTTAATTATGTTTGACTGGGTTCAGAAATTGAATGGAATCAAAAACAGCTGTATATATAGGCATATTTTGGTCATCAATTGTGTTCAACTACCGAACCCAAATTAACCCAATCACTGCATTCAATCCAGTTCAATTTACTGAACAATTAGATACGTAAGCTGGGCTAATTATATATTAACTGATATCTTCCACGTACCTTAACTTCACTGTAAGAAAATGCTGCATCACTGATCACTGCTGGCATATATGCCTAGAACAGAAAAAAAGGATCAGTGAAAAAAAAAAAACATTCAGAGCTAAAAAATGGCAGTCGCCCAGCCACCAGTGGCGATTTAAAACTGACCAGGGCCACTAAAAGTCGAGGCTTAAATGCCTGATAGAGGACTGCAAATAAAAGGTACACTGTAGTTACAATTCAAATAAATTAGACTTTCATTGGAGCATCTTTGTTTTCTTTCCCCTCCTCAACTCTAAGTTCATCAATTGAAGAAAATTTTCAGTTCTTGGAGTGCAAAATTCATGAGAACGAGCGCCTGTCAAAGTACTTTCATCCTTAAAATAATATTAACTTCATTGTTTTTCTTTTGACAACATCAAATAACTAATATTGTATGTAACATACATTATTAAAGCATTCACAACGCAATTTTTGACCAATGTGACATTAATGAACAGAAAGAATGGGTGAACAGAATAGTAATTATACTCAATGTCAATTATTAAGGGAGTCGTCATTCACTTTGCTAGCATTGTCACTTCCCGCTTTGAAATGTTGTTGCTGAAGCTATACTTTGCTTTACTTTTGTGATCCACCTGATTCATGAGACGTACAAGACCCATTGTTGGAAATTTTTGCATCCACCCGTGAAAGTGTTCTTCTTTCCAGCTTTTGTGGAATCCTAACAAATAATTAATAAATCATCGCCTGAACCCCTCATTTGCAGCTATCCAAACTCTTTTAGCCATTTGTCTAAAAAGTGGTTACATGTAATTGTCTTCCGCCCTTTGCACGGTTCATTGGGTAATACAGGTAAGGTAAAGCACTTGAATATCAATCGATCGAATGAGCAACAAAATGGCAGGACCTCATTTAAGTTTACTGGATGTTCAATCATCTCCAGTCTCCTTTGCTTAACTCAGTAAAGAGCCAATTGCAATTAATCAAACATGTTCTAACTAATCCCAGCAGACAATTGTAAGTTAAACAAGCCAGATTGCCTTTAGGAAGCAAAAACACATCAGTACAAATATCTCAATTGCATAAAAAAATCCTTTGCTTACATCTGGATCCCCCCCCCCCTTGGGAATACAATGATTTTTGAGAAAACCAAAAAATGCATGCAGTAATTATTTAAACTTTCTAAAACATGAACATTCCATTATGAGTGACAAATAGTAAGAAGCACTTTCCACAATGCAGTGCTTTTATTTCATACATGTAGGTTAACTGAGATCGAAAAAAAAATGGCAAATTGCAGTCGCCTTCTGAACTAATGCATGGTTCAATTTTACCTGTTACCATCCCCCCACCAGGCAACCCCGGGGACAAGTCCAGCCCTTCGAGCCTGGGGGTGGGGAATTGTTTGAAGTGGTCTTGTCCCGGGGAGTCGGGGAGGGAGGCAAATCGAAAATAACTTCTTGTTGTTCTTGTAAAGTACGTCACTTCTCAGTTGATATGATGGCCCCGGACCGCGTGGAGCCTATTTCCAGTGAAAATCTCTAGTATTTGTAGCAGACTGTTTAGAGAAGAGTAATCTCTCAAAATTAAAATCTGTGTTCGATGGTACGTTTATTATAAATTGTTGAAAGAATGTGCGTTTGATGCATACTCGAATGAATGGTGGTCGTCACAAACAAAGAAATATTTCTTCAGTGTGTTTATATTTATAATAAGACCACTTAAATAGACTCTATATCAAAATGGATGCACAGTTTTATGTTAAACAGAGATTTCAGTCCAGTGTTCTTATGAAACAAGGTAAGAAAAACTCCTTTAAATGCTGCCATCAATTTGTTCATGGGCCTCTTGTGCGTATGCGCTATATTTAGAATAAAACATGTGGCGAAGAAAATTTCTTTACTTGCCAGCCGTACGCCAGTGCAGGTAGAGTTTTTTCTTCAGTTTTCTGTTCATGTTTTTATTATATTATGCATGTAGTGTCCTTCTTTCAATAAACTCTAGAAAAGCATTTAAGTTCTTGTCAAAACGTCTGATTTTGCTATTGTACGGAAATCAATATGGTCATTTAGGTTTTGTACACAAAACAACGTATTTGTGGTCGATGAGGAGTCCCGGAGGTGGGGAATCGTCTCTTTCTGTGTGCCCGGGGGTGGGGAATAGACTGCCAAGTGAGAAAAAAATTGCAAATCTCGGGGGGTAGGCCCGGGGAGGGGGAGGATGGTAACAGGTAGAATTGAACCATGCATAATATTGAGTGATAAACAAAAAAAATTCACACATACACATGTAAGCTTAACTTGAGCTTAAGTGAAGCCAAATAAAATTATTGAAATTCAAGCAAACAATTCATAAGTGATAAACAAAATTAATTCACACATAAGCTTAAGTCTTGAGCTTAAGTGAAGCCCAATAAAATTATTGAAATGCAAGCGAACAATTCATAAGTGATAAACAAAATTAATTCACACATAAGCTTAAGTCTTGAGCTTAAGTGAAGCCAAATAAAATTATTGAAATTCAAGAAAACAATTCATAAGTGATAAACAAAATTAATTCACACATAAGCTTAAGTCTTGAGCTTAAGTGAAGCCAAATAAAATTATTGAAATTCAAGCAAACAATTCAGAAATCAGAATAAGGGTTAAAAAATATTTAAGACCTACTTCAGTAGATACATAAATGAGGATGTGCTTTTTCGTCGATTCGTTACTTGCATGGATTTTGGTAGGGGTTTTGCCGAGGATATTGTAAACAATGACTGGATTCAGAGTTTAAAAGAACGAGGCATATATCAATTATGTCCTGTTTTGATATTCTTTTGTTAGTCAATGAGTTAACATCTTGACGATTCGCGTTGGTACTTGTTTTCGCCTTTTACTTCATTGCATGCTTTCATAAGCTGTTTCCTCCTTTGCCTGGCTACACTTTGCTCCGTGAAAACAAAAGACACTGGTATTCTTCAAAGTTGAGAAAAGCGGGTTATCGTCGTAAAAGTAAATAACTGGAAATATTATATTTATGACCAAAGCCAAGACAAATTTCTCTTTGTTCGAGATAACGGGGAATTGGAGATAAGCGAGTTGAGATAGTGGGATCCTTCTAAATAAAAGCGAAAAGCGAATTCCCCATACCGTAATATTCTGTGAAATGATTGAAAAATTCCGAGAAACTCACCCGGGAAACTCAGCAATCAGATCTTCACGCTGGTTCAATTAAAGCATCGGGCCAAAGCAATCCATATTTCTCCTCAATAAAGACATTCATATTCCACTTAACAGGCATTCGGGACCGACAGTCGAGTTTCTTTAGCCTATCTTTTCATTTCTAACGCTGAAAAGGTATTGTGTTCTCGTTCTCACTCAGTCACGCGCGCGGCCATATTGTGAAATCTTGTAATATGATACCATCACCTTTGCACTACCCCCTCAAATTGTGTTCCCTTTTTTCGTTTTGTTTTGTTTTGTTTCTTTTCCTCTTTTTTTCACTTTCTACGAGTAGTATTAAATGACATACCGTAAAAGGTGCGGTTTAAGTTTTGACGAAAAGTTCCCTTTTGTAACAGTACATTTTTTTTGTTAAACAAACTTTGCTAAAGCACGGAAATTGATTTTACCTTTTTGAACACCTTGTAACTTCATGCTGTCCTTGGCGTAAATTTCTTCTCCGTTCTCTCTCTATTACGACTTCTTTCCCCTTGATGATCTGTAGAATAAAAAACAAAAACGTAGACGTAAATTATTCGGTGGTACAAAATTATTTCCAATCACAAATAGATAAAAATCAAGAAAACTGTACCCGACATGTTTACAGTTCTCTGTCGGCGTCTCTCAGTTTTCCTCTGGCGTTGTTCTTCAGTACCGTTCCGTCTTATTTCTAGTTGCCTTTATCTCTCTGCTGTACTGTTCCTTCGTCTTTCTCGTTTTCGTTTCCGCTCTGCTTGACCGGGTGCTTGACGCTGTTCTTCAGTGGCGTTTCTCATCGTTTCCCGTTGTTGATCTCTATCTCCTTCTCTTTTCCTTCGTCTCTGCTCTTCCAGGGAAAATTGCCTCATGTAAGAATGTCATGAAATGCGATGTACGTATGTATTCACTGGCGAAAAATGTCTGATTGGTCGACGCGTGAGCATGCACGTCATCGAGCTCTCACACTCAAGATGGCCACTAAAGTTTTTGGAGGCCTTTCTTTCTTTCTTTCGGCAAGTGTTGACTGTTAGCTCGAGAAGAAACACAGAAGTAAAAGGAACGATAACAGCGTAAGGGTTACACGTCTCAGACGAGGTTGTCGAGGTTGGTTGTGGATGGATAGGATGATTTGTTTTCGTGTTCACCACCTGTAACGTACGTTTTGAGAATCGTTTCGGCACTTGGCAACATCATTTGATCATCGCTCGTTTGATAGATTTTAGCACATGAGACATGGTTGTAATTGCAAGAAACTGGAACATTTTACTGACCATAATAAGAGATTTTTTAGAAAGCCTGCAGCAGTCGGGGAAACAGGTCCAGGAAAGTGTAAAGCCATTTTTAATCGGTGTGGACGTAAGTTAAAAAATAGCATGCTGTTAGGAAGTGTTTTGTATTGCAGAATAATATCGTACCTGACGTCGACCGTTACAAAATTTTTTAAGCGTTGTACCAGTTTTCAAATTATAGAGTATCCTCCTTAATAAAATAAGTGCATTACTTTGGTGTGGGGTTAGTACCTGCATTGTGTACCGCTAGAAAAAATATTAAGCTTATAAATACATAAACAAAATTACACAAAGAAGTAATTAAATGTTTTAGATTCTCACACTCCAACAAAAGTTGTTTGTTCTCATTGTGATCTTGTTCTACTCAAGGGCAACCGTTTTCGGGATGGTCAAAAAACTTGTATGCCTAAAGAAACTACTATACACTATTCTACTTCGATTCTTATTGGTTGTTAGAAGGCAAATTAAATATTCAGTATTTTGCACTTTCTAGTAACTGCAACTACTAGATTGAAAATTAGTCATAGATCAGTAAAAACTACAGGCCACCAAGGCCTTACCAAGAATTGTGAACATCAATTTGGAGTTGTCTTCAGTAGTAGATAGCACAGAGTCCCAAAGAGCTTTGAACATAATAAAAAAGACTTGAATAATTTATTCAATTATTTAGATTTTTGAAGGGATGTGAGAAATGTCCAACTGTTTTGTTGCTCCTACAGTTGTAGTCGGCTTGCCAGTCCAGTACACTTTTTGTGCTACTTTGAAAGTTCTTTCAAAATTATTGCATATTGACTGGGTTCCAGGGATGTGATAAATGTCCAACTGTTTTGTTGCTGACCTACATTAATTACACTGACCTAAAGGCTCATGCAATGGTTAAGACTGTTTAACAGAAAGGTCTTGCTTGCAGAGTGTGGTATAAATTCTGAACTGTATTACTAGCCATATAATAACAGGTCCAAATAATTCAGCTGTAGAGTAAGCTGGTCTATTATTTCACCTAGTGAGTTTAAAACTGAACAATCACACCGAAACAGCTGAGATTACATATATTTCAATAAACAATCTTGGGTGCATTGAAAAACATTTAATTTAGCAAAATCCTAAAAGAAGTAAATGAGTTCCAATCATGATTTGATTCCATTATAAGTGTCTTCACTATAGAACTAAAGTTTGCAAACTTTTTATTAAATACACTTGTTGGTATGTAGGTGAACACCCCAACAACAGCTTGCCAGCCTCAAGACCCCATTATAATTAACTTATATCTGAATTACAGTGGTCTTATATCTGAATCTTGCACTAAAGGAGTAACCCCGTCCCCCAATAATAACAACAACAACAACAACAACAACAAAAAGGTGAGAAGATACAAGGTATGAAGTGCTGCTGCAAAGAGCATGTTTATTTGCATTCTCTCCACAATATAATGTCCTTTTACACACGTACATTCATCGCCATGCAACATGAATAATGTCCTGTTGCCAATGCGTGTTTTCATTTTTTTGCTCAGTCTTCCATGAAAACTTTTTCATCTTGGTCTGAAAAAAAAAACAAGCATATGATACAAATGTTGACATTAAATCAGTTTTGAAATTAATCAACAAGCACCTCTTGGATCCAACCTTTGTACAAACGACAACACTTGAAAACAAAGGCAAGTAAGCATTTTTTTATTCTGATTATCAAAGGAGGGTGTAAGGTGGTAAGATCTGAAACATGTTACATTTTGAAAGCATTTAGTACCACTATCATTTGGACAAGGATTATGTTAAAACTAAAAAAAAAAGGGTTGATGATCCTGGGCTAAAAAGTGCACATTTAACAGAACCTACCCTGCACCCAGCATTTCTGGGGCAAAGACAACACCTAAAGGTAAAGCAGGGGTTATGAAAATTATTTTTAAGAAAATTTAAATCAAGTTTGATTCCCAATGTGCCTGTGTCTATGACAAGCATCATTTTACTAGTATTAGTGACTCTCGTGACTGCCAATTTTGGGCCAATAATATTGTAATTTTTGTCCATGACTATAGTAACTGTAAGAACAGTATATTTTTATGTACTAAAAACAGATCAGAGTTAGCAATTGCATATCCAGATGAGCTTACACGGGAGGTGTCCCAAGCAAAAAAGGGATGGGGGTACAAAAATGTTTCAGAATGAAAATAAATATATTCCCTCGGGGTATACTACAGCAACAGATAAAGAATTGACTGACAACTAAAAACAAAGCCAAAAAAAAAAATTAAATATAAAACTAGAAATACCCCAAAAGGTTCTTGCTCATCAAGCAATGTTTATAACAAAGAGTGAAAAATCTACTTGCTAAAAATGTGTAATTTTCAAAAATTTACACTTAAATGCTTTTAAATGTTTCCATCTGGTTCTTGCTCGTCATATAAACAACAAACATCTTTATAACAGGGAGAGAAAAACCTTAAGACACATTAAAATAATCCACACGTTGAAAACTTATTGTCAACCTACACATTTTTTATCAGCATGAAATGATACAAAAAGGGATTGTGGAAATTACAAAATAAAGGCAAATAAAATATTGTAACTCTGCAAACCATGCTTACAGAAAGTCATGCATAGGCTTAATCTACATAAACGAGTAAAGAAAGTAAGGTTACATCTCGTAGTCATAACTTGTGTTAAAATACCGGAATAAGATACCATCTGAACAACATCCATGATATTCGACATGGTACGAATTATTCAACCAAAACAGTCTACACGTATCAGGAAATTCTCACTTCCCTGCCACCCGGTCCAAGCCAAGTCATATATCTACAGAAAGCCCAGAAATCGACTTTTTACCCTTTTATAATTTCTTTTTGGACCGGGTGGCATGAAACTTACACCAAGCAAAAACGTTCAAATCACTGACCTTTTCTGTGCCATTTTTCCTCGCGAGGCAGCATCTTTCGACGTTGACTGCAGAAAAATAAACCGACTGGCAGCATTTGTTGAACTGCCCCAGGATGCTAAATTGCCTACAGAATATGATCCACTTAATAACGAGGACAAATCTAGTTTCGATTTCTCGCAGACGTGAAAAAAAGCCATCTGGCTATCGCCATAACACGGCAGCCATCACTCCTTCTTCTAATTCTTTTCTCGCGGGCATTTTCGCTTCTGAACCAATTACATCGCTGGAAACCTGACACGTGATTTTTTGCGCAGCGCATGCGTACTACATTTTTCGCCAGTGAAACGTATGTATGTATGTTTGTACGGCGCACGCGCCCGCGAGCCATTCCGCTTGCCATGACCATAAAAATCACCAGCATACCTCTTAGTATGGGTATGGGGCTCCACTTTTGCGACCTTCGGCCGCAAAGGAGTTCCGCTATAAAAGAAAATGAATTTCATTTTCAATTTCGTGGGAAGAGTAGTACTGACATATTCGTAGATTTTCGGATTTAATTCTCAAATTATGATTACTTCATCTAAGCTTGGCTAAAGCTTTTCTATGATTCATGTTTTTGATTAGTTCTAAATACTCAGATTTGCTTACCTCGGTTTTGAACATAGAGTACAAATTTAATTTCTTATTACATCGGATCATTTCCATTTGATGAGTTTTCAAATCAGCTAGAAGTGAGAAGTTGTTTTATCTTTTGTAAATGATTTTTAATTATTTGTTTATCTGTGACAGGATTAATGTTTTGTGGGGTCTTGTGATGTCTTAGATAATATTGTTTGAGTAGTTCATTTATTGTAGACATAAATGATGATTTCCCATTGTTTGCTAGTTGGTTTGAAATGTGTAGGCATTGTCTAGCAACGCTAGCAACGCTAGCAACATTGTCTAGCAACGCTATTTTCTGGGAGTGTTTCAAGGTGTAACCAGAAGTTTGTGATCCTTAAGAAAATATTATATTTGAGAGGAAGTCTACCTGTTTCGTTTCGGGCTACAACATTTGGTGCTCTACTATTTAAGCCCATATAATACTTGTAGAATTGAGTATGTAATCTTTCAACTGGGTCCTTTTCCCATTTTTTAGCTGATAGGTATCTTACGCCCCCCATACTTCTGAGCTATATAATAGAATAGGGGTGACTAAGGAATCAAAAAGCTTATTGCACGTGGTGATTGGAAGTTTGCTGAAATCCAGATATCGTTTGCATGCAGAAATCGATCTTCTAGTTTTCTCTACTGTTTTCTTTTTGAAATTTGAGAAACTACCATTAGAGTTAAGCGTTACACCGAGGTAGGTGTATTCTGAAGCCTTAGCATTTGGTTACCATTGAGGAAGAAAGAAAACTTTTCACGTGTTGATTTGCGATTTTGTTTTTGAAAAATTAACGTTTTTGTTTTCTTAAGATTGATTTTTAATAACCACTTTACACAGTATTCCTGTAGAGTGTCAATTTGTTTTTGAAGACCAGAGGCACTATTTGAGACCAATACTTAATCGTCTGCATAAAGTAGACAATTGAGAGGCAACCCTTTTGATAAAATAATTGGATCTGTGTTATGTAAGGTGTCTAACGTATGTGGAATTTCATTTAAATAAAGATTAAATAGCAACGGAGAAAGAATACATCCTTGACGCACTCCTCTACTGTAATCGAAAAACACGCTTCTTTGATTTCCGCACTTTATTGCGCATTTTGATTTGGAGTACATGTCTGATGTCAGGTTATAAAAATGGCCACCAATTTTACTACTTAACAATTTATATAACAAGCCGTCATGCCACACAGAGTCAAATACCTTTTGAAAACCTATAAAACAACAAAAAAATTTACGTTTGCTTGTATTAGTGACAAACTTATCAGTTAGGGTTCCTAAAAAGAAAATGTGATCAGTTGTTCGAAAACCTTTCAGGAACCCAATTTGTGAGGGATGTAATAAATGTTCACATTTCAGAAAATTGTATAATCTTATATTTAAAAGAACCGCGAATAGTTTTCCTAAGCAACTGGTGACACAAATAACCCTATAATTCGATGGGTAAGATTTGTTCCCCGAATTTGAAAACAGGACTAATGAGTCCGATGGACCAATTGTTTGGAAAGGTTCCTTTGCTGAGTACGAAATTGAATAATTTTGTTAAAGAGGTACTCAGATGATGAATACTACACTTTAACATTTTCACTTCGAATTCGATCAAGACCGGGTGATTTTTATTTTAAAGTGATTTGACAGCTGCTCTGATTTCGACTTCAGTAAAAGGTTGATCTAGATGATTGAATTGTATTGACTGTGTTACTTTATCTTTCAAATCTTCGATTATGTTTTCTTGGGTGTAAGATAGGCTGTCCGGATCTGGAATGGAATGTAGTTGTTGGAAATGGTTATATAGTTTGTCCACAGGAATATTTGAAATATTTGAAAAATGTCCTTGATTTGATAAAGATTTTAAATTGGACCAGAATTGGGTTGGATTTTTGGTATCAATTAACTCTTCTATTTTGTTATTTTGATACTTTTGCTTTTTCTGTCGTAGCAAGTACTTGTATTGCCTTCTTACAGATAAATATTCAAGTCAGTCTCGTCTGCTCATTTAAAGGGTTCTTATGTTTTTTGTTTGGGATATCTCTTAGCTTTGCTCTGATATTTTGACAATGATGATCAAACCAAATTTGAAAACATCGTTTACCTGATTTCCTTTTTATATTGACCAGTTGTAATGATTTTTTTGCTGCTTTTTCGAATATGTTGCCAAATTTATCTACCATCTCATTTACGTTACTTATTTGTTCGATATTTATAGATTCAAACTCAGAAATAAGTTGTCTTACTTAAGGAGATTGTAAAGCAGAGAGAAAGTTTTCTTTGGAGTTTTCGTTCCATTTAAACTGTCTTGGAAGATTAAAGAGCTCTTTTTCGGGAATTTCGTTAGAGATGTTTAACAACGAAATGTCAATATTTAACCAGCTTACTAACTGACAGTGATCTGAAAAAGGAGAAGGTTGACGAACCACAAAGTTTTGGAACATGTACAGTATTTCATGACTAATAACGATATAATCAACTGTGCTTATTCCTTGGTACCCGTGAAATGTAATTTTACCAAGTGAGTCACCTTTGCATCGCCCATTTAAAAAATCTCAGGTCTAGAGATTTACATATTTCGTTCTTCAACTCATTAAAATTCATAAAGAGAAAACAAAAGAAATCACTACCGTGACGGTGGTTTGGATACCGGATCTTAATTAGCATAAACGTTTGCGAACTTTTGCTTTGAATTTCTCCAAGAATTATGAATGGTTAGAGAAGCCATATCAAAAACTCGAAAGAGTGTTTCATCAGGTATCCAAACACCTCGAAGTCGGTCAAAAAACTCGGCTACGCCTCGTTTTTTCAACCTACTTCTCGGGCTTTGGATATCCTGATGAAACACTCTTTCTCGTGTTTGATATATTACATGAGACGTTTACCTTGTTCATTTATATGATTGTCAAAAATCCTCCTGGGTGGTACCGCTGGGAGTAAGAAATACTATCCCCCGGTACAAAATTAGATTGATCATCAATTACAAAGTCGTTTTCCATTCCTGTAAGGGCATTAAAATCGCCTGCTAAAACAACAGAATAATTACTTTTGAAAAATTTATGTCATTCTCTAAATTTGCGAATATGTCAGGATCAAAATAGGGGGATTCTTTTGGTGGAATATAACAGGAACATAATAAGATATCTTTGTCTGTATTTAGGATATTTTTATCTATCTTGCACCATATATACCCAGGTGTTTGCTTAATAAGTGAAATATGAGGGGAGAGGAAACTTTTGACGGCAATTAGAACACCACTGGAAAATCTACCCGATTTTTTTGTGTTATTTTTTCTAGGTAGACTCAATGCAATTGTATCAAAACCAGGTATTCCATCTACATCAGAATATCGCAATCCTTAAATTGATTCAAGTAATCATTATTTTGAATTTTATAGCCAAAAACCGAATTTTTACCTAAGCCATTAACATTCCAACAACTCGTTTTCATATTATTTACCAAAGAGGATGGTATTTCCCGTGGGAAGCACATTATCTACTACTTTCTGTGTGAAAAAAGACGGCCTGAGCTAAACAATGAAAATGGATAAACTACAGAAATTATAAACTTAATTAATTAGATAATATGGTATCGCGGCTAAACTTATCTTTAAGATTGACTTATCTTTATGAAGGCAGATGAACGGATTGGGAGATGACGGCAAATAAAGGCAGTTGAAGGTAGATGAAGGTATTGAAGCTAGATGAAGGCAGATGAAGGGAAATGAAGAATCCAAGACTGTCTTGGATTCCCGATTCCACCCCGTGGATTCCGGATTCCAGTGACTGGATTCCGGATTCCAAAGGTCCGGATTCCGGATTCCAAAGGCAAAAAAATGTTGGATTCCGGATTCCGGATTCCCTTACATGGGGCGATAGATGGAGGAAAATGAAGGAAATGAAGGCAGATGAATGGAGATGAAGGCATATGGAGGCAAATGAAGGCAGATGAAAACAGATGAAGGCAAATACTGATAGATGAAGCAAAATGAAGGCAAATGAAGGCAGATGAAGGCAGATGAAGGTAAATGAGGATACATGAAGGCAGATGAATTCAGATGAAGGCATGCGAAGGCAAATTACAGCAGATGAAGCCATATAAAGGCAGATGAAAGCAGATGAAGGCAGATGAGGGAAGGTAAAGGCAAATGAGGGTAGATAAAGGCAGATGAATTCAGATGAAGGCATATGAAGGCAAATTAAGTGCAGTTAAGGCAGATGAAAACAGATTAAGGTAGATGAAAGCAGATGAAGGCAAATGAGGGAAGATGAAGGGAAATGAAAGGAAATGAATTCAAATGAAGGCAGATGATTCCAGATAAAGGAAAGTGAAGGCAAATGAGGGAAGATGAAGGGAAATGAAGGCGGCTGAATTCAAGCGAAGGCAAATGAATGCAGATGAAGGCAAATAAGGGCAGCAGATGATTGCAGATGAAGGAAGATGAAGGAAAATGAAGGCAGATGAAGGCAAATGAAAGCATATGAAGGCAGATGAATGCAAATGAAGTAAAATTAATGCAAATGAGGGCAAATGAGGGCAGTTGAAGGCAGTTGGACGGAAATGAAGGAAGATGAAGGGAGATGATGGCAGATGAAAGCAGATGAACGCGAACGAGGGCAGATGAAGGGAAGTGAGGGCAGATGAAGGGAAAAGAAGACAGATGAAGGGAGATGAAGGGAAAAGAAGACAGATGAAGGGAGATGAAGGTAAATGTAGGCAGACGAATGCAGGTGAAGGCAGATGAAGTTAGATGAGGGAAAATGAGGGCAAATGAAGGGAAATGAAGGCAGATGGAAGCAGTTGAAGGATAATGAGGGCAGATGAGGACATATGAAGGTCGATGGAGGGAGATGAGAGCAGTTGAAGGCAGATGAGGGTAGATGAAGGTTAGTTGAGAGTAGGTGAAGGCAGATAAGCGTAGATGGAGAAAAATGAAGGGAAATGAAGGAAGATGATGACAGATGATGGCAAATGAAAGCAGATGAACGAGAGCGAGGGCAGATGAAGAGAAGTGAAGGGAAATGAACGGAGATGAAAGCAGCTGAAAAAAATGAGGGCAGTTAAAGGAAGATGAGGGTAGATGAAGGCAGATGAGAGCAGGTGAAGGCAGATGAGGGTAGATGGAGAAGGATAAAGGGAAATGAAGGAAGATGAAGGCAGATGAAGGAAAATGAGGGCAGATGAATAGAAATCAAGGGAAATGAACGGAGATGAAAGCAGATCGAGGAAAATGAGGGCAGTTGAAGGCAGATGAGGGTAGATGAACGCAGGTGAGAGCAGGTGAAGGCAGATGAGGGAGCTGAAGGGAAATGAAGGAAGATGAACGGAGATGAAGGCAAATGAGGGCAGATTAAGAGAAATGAAGGAGAATGAATGGAGATAAAAGCAGATGAAGGAAAAGGAGAGCAGTTGAAGGCAGATGAGGGTAGAAGGAGGGAGATGAAGGGAAATGAAGGAAGGTGAAGAAAAATGAGGGCAGATGAAGGCAAATGAAAGAGGTGAAGACAAATGAGGGCAGATGAAGGGAAATGAAAATAGATGAAGGGAGATGAAGGCAAATGTACTCAGATGAAGGCAGATGAAGCTAGATGAGGTAAACGAGGGCAGATGAAGAGAAAAGAAGGCAGATGAAAGCAGTTGAAGGTATTGATGGGAGATGATGGCAGATGAGGGTCGATGGAGGGAGATGAGGTCAGGTGAAGGAAGATGAGGTAGATGGGAAAAGATGAAGGAAATGAAGGAAGATTGAAGGCAGATGATGGCAGGTGAAAGTAGATGAACGAAAATGAGGGCAGATGAGGGAGGTGATAGTGGATGAAGACAGATGAAGAGAAATGATGGAAGATGACTGCAAATGAAGGGAAATAAATGTATATGGAGAATTATGAAAGTAGATGAAGTGAGGTTAAGATAGATGAACTACTCTGAACGCAAATGAGGCCTACGATAGGTGCATGGTGGCCAATGAATGGACTTGACGTTTGTTTTAATTTTGATATCGTTCCTTAGCTAGTTTGGGGAATCCTGGTGGGTATATCCATGAGATCTTTCCCGCATTTACTGAGTACATCTGAAAGCCAAGATACGTTTCTCTCAAGATGATTTTCCTTCCACGAGAAACTTAAGCTTTTGTTTAAAATCATTACATGGTGACACCTCAGGATGACTAAAACGGTTTGGGATGAAAACACTGCTCAGAAACGGGCTTTCGGGTGACATCATGGGACCAGTTCAACCCGGAACTAAATTTGCTGAATCAGAAGACAGGGATGAAATCATTTTCATCTCACCCAGGTTTTATATTCTGCCTCGGAGTAAGCCATGTATTAAAACGAAAACAACATTTTGTTCCGTGAGGAAAGTCGTCCAGGTTGAAATGTTCTCGGCGATGACGTGAACTAGGCCTAAGCGGCGCCGGGAAACAGAAAGAGTACTGGAAAAAGCTCATCCGGGAATTAATCGGATTAAACGTTTTTTGTCCACGCTATTTTTCAACACATGCTGGGAAGTAACAAAAAACGCTCACTATAAAACAGCCGTGACCCAAGCTCAAACTGCAGTAGCGGTTATCAATATAAAGATTGCATAAGAATTGAAAGAATAAATCCCACACGCCTGAAAGAAATTATTTTATAACAACGCAATACGTCACTTTTTGTCCATAACAAAAAAATGTTGTTGTGTGGTGATTTGAACTTACAGTTATATCAGTGACTTTAGTCCTTCGCTCATTCCACTATTAATTTTTTCATAATATTCATACAGTTGATAAGCAATGAACCAAAAGTGCCGAAATAACTATCAATAAGCTCAAAGATCACATAATGGATCAAAGCTACTGAAATAGCTTTAAATGAGCTCAAATCCGAGCACGTAATGTCTACAGAGTGAAAAGGCAGCGAGCCAAAGCTACTGACATAACTTTAAATAAACTCGGATAAGCAGGTAATATTTGTAGAAAGGAAGAGTAATAGGCCAAAACTTTACAAAGTGAATGAGCGATGAACAGAAGCTGCTGAAATGGCTTTGAATAAGCTCAAATCAGCACGTAATGTTTACAGAGTGAAAAAGCAGTGGGCCAAAGCTACTGAAATAACTTTGAATAAAGTCAGCGGATGCAGAGCACGTAACATTATAGAAAGGAAGAGGAATAAGCCCAAAGCTTTACAAAGTAATTAATGATGAACAGAATCGGCAGAAATAGCTCTGAATAAGCTCAAAGCGCCACACAACAGCCAGAAATACACTCTGAACACAAAGTAAGGCATTTAATCTCTTTAAACAAATAATGAGACTTATTACAGCACTCCTGGTTAGAGCTTGGGTGCGTCAACCCTTTTCAGTTTATCAAACCGTAGTCATTCCTCGTCGTAAAAGTTAAGGTAACCATTCAAATTAACAAATCCTTTGCCAAAGATATTAAAACATTTTTTACATAGTTGTTCACGATTTAATATGTTCTCTTTCAGGCTTCAAGAGTGACATTTTAAGACAAATATTTCTTCTGGATAAAAACATTGTGTGCTGTAAACAAATCTATTTAAAATGGTGGGAACATCTGAATCATTTTGCGGTCCTACTAGCACTCACTATTACCCTGCGGCACAGCAATCCTCAAAATCAATCTACGTCTCTGCCTGTGTTATTAACGTATTAAGCTCAGCAACTGCTACTCTGGGAAACATCATGATATTATTCGCTCTTCGCAAGTGCCGATCTCTACATTCTCCATCAAAAGCTCTGCTTTGTAGTTTGGCTTTGACAGATCTTGTCGTTGGAGTAGCTGTTCTGCCCCTATTTACAATGTACTACCTGACAATCATCTTGGAAATGTCCACGTATTACTGTGCGATAGCTGTCACATATGGCAGGATGGCCTCGTTCGTTGTTGCCGTGTCGCTTGCCACTATAGTCACCATTGCCATTGATCGATATCTAGCCTTTTATCTTCGCTTGAGATACCGTCAACTCGTGACACTAACACGGGTTATTCGCGTTGTTGTTATAGAGTGGATCCTGGTGGCGTTTTGGACGGGTTCCTGGTTTTGGAGTGCAAAAATCAATGTGTTAACTGGGGCAATGCTTCTGTTCATCTCTTGTGTGATAATGTCGCTTTGTTATTTCAGCATTTATCGTGGTCTTCGCCACCACTTTGCGCAAATTCGTCAACAGGGAAACGACAGTGAATCAGACGGTTTTAATGCGCTTCGGTACAAGAGATCCGTGAATAATATGGTGTGGATTAACGTGCTTCTCCTTGTTTGTTTCCTACCAACCTTTTCATCGCAGCTTGTGATCACTGTTTTGGGGCTCAATAATTCTACTCGCTTTGCACTACACTTTGCTGCTATCTCAGTTTATTTTAGTTCGTCTTTAAATCCTTTCCTATACTGTTGGAGAATCAAAGAACTAAGACAAAACGTTCTTGCCAATTTAGGTATTTAATCATTTTTTAGAACAATTGTCCATTTTGTTTATTGCAGTGAAATAAAATGCAGATAATTAGGGTATCCCCCTTTTTATGTTCTATTTACTTCTTCTTTCAGTCATAGTCCAAGTTGTTTGAGCATAAAACAACAAATGTCCTTTGAAAAGAGTTACTCTAACAGGGTAAAAAAGGGTCTGTTTGATCACTATGACAGGGCCAGGAAAGAACATCTTCATCTCTATTAATAACAAAAACTAGGAGGAGAAAGGACCTAAGACCTAAGTTCTCACGACTTTGTAAAGAGGTCCACTCACAACGCACTCATCGGTGTTTTATAAAATATTCCGTTTCCTCTATGACCAATGGTGGAAGAAACCAAAAGATGAGTGGCTAATCTTTTTTGGTCTTCACTACCCGATTTGGACATGGAAATGTACGATATCTATGAAGATGCCTATATCAACAACAATATCTATAAATACGTTCTCCTCTTTGAAGTTCCTCTTTGAAGTTTGAAGTGTATTGCGTTTGAGGGAGGGAACTGCACAGAAGTCACGCTTCGCTCGAAAACCAGAACAGGTTTAAGACAACTTTACTGTTGATCCCTTCAATTAAACAATTTACAGAGATCAAATCTCTCATCTAAAGGAACTGATATCATCGTATCCCAGACAAGAAAGTTATGGCTTCACTGGTTTGTATGTTTAACATAGTCATAGGATTAGTCAACATAGTCTAAATAAAATCAGGACGGGAAATGTGGCCAAAACATCGGTAAATTTAAATGCCGGTACATTTTTAATCAAATATGCCCTAAAATAATGGACAACATCCACGTTCCAGTTAAATATATACAGGATCGTTCGCTTTTTTTTGAAAAAGCGTTGCCTTGAAGAAAGGTTGCTTCCTGGTCTGTGTAAGTTTCTACACAATACGGGGAATATCCCTAATAAAATTGCACTCACCATTTTCATTTCTTTTAATAACAATTGCTAAATAAATGCCTTTTTTAACGTTTTCAAGGATATGAAAGAGTAATTATCTGTCAATTTGAAAAACAAGTAGTTAATTAACCAATCTGAGGGAGCGGTCAGTAATTATTGGGAGGGGAGGGCCGGTAAATTTAGGGGGAGGGCCAGGGTTTTTAGGGCTCCCATTTGGGGAGGGTCATATGTTTTTGAGCTTACGCTAAGGGAGGGTGACAAATGTTTGGGCGCCTGTTTTAACAATATATTTTTTATGTAAATATATACATTTCTTAACATAGGTCGACTTCAACCGACCATTCTAGCTATGTTATGAGGCGTGCTTCGCCTGAGAAATGTCCGACCACTACCAGCATTCAGTACGCTTTGAATGCTGGCAGTTGTGGACACTTCACAGGAGTGTAAGCATGATTCATAATATAGCTGAAATAGTCCATTATCGACGTCTAGTTTGCTGAAGGTTGGACGCAATAAGAATCACTTAGATCGTTTTGATTGGTCATTAATATAATGAAACAACAGATAGCAAAATTAGGGATGTTGCATTTCCTTGTTTATATAATGCTTGTAAAAAGCTGGAAACATGCACCTCGTTATGTTATACGGTAATAAATAAAGCAAGTAGTCACCATGGTCTGATAAATAATATACTTTCGAGATACTTTCAAGATTTGACAGGCTAACAGTAACAACAAAAAATATAAATGAGAGTTTATCACTTTAGACACCATGAATTTCATCACCATGACCTTCATCGCCATCACTTTCAACACCATCACCTGCCCCATCATCAGCTTCGTCGCCGTCACTTTATTGCCATCATCCGCAGCAGCATCACTTGCCTCGCCATCACTTTCACCTTCATAATTTGCATCGTCACCACTTTCAGTTCCAGCAAAAGTTAAAAACCTACAAAGTTCGGATTTTGCAGTGTCATCTAAAAGACTACATCCTGAAGATATCAACGCCGCGGCCCATTTCTTTTGTCTCTTTCCTAGTTGGATGACAATCTCTGTGCGTAAAACCTTTGTACACGTCGTTCCTTCTGGCAGCTCTGCCACAATCTTTCTTAAATCTCATCCATTCTAGCTAAACGCCTCACCTTTTTCACTTTCTTCCCCTTGTTGCTATTCTGTTTACTTGATGGCGACTTCCTTTTCGTCGCAGAAAATGTGTGTTTAAACGCTGATTCCCAAGTTTGCTGCAGCTCGACTAGTCCAGAGCGTACACTGTCTAATTCCCTTTTCATAGCATTGCAATTCAAACAATTCGTCAAAGTCATGAGCAGTTTTGCGCCCAGTCAAAATCTGGCCAGAAGAGTGTATGGTTGTTTTGAGGTGCTCCTTGAGATCTTTTTCAAGCTTTTTAAGAGATGTTTCAATAGTTTCTATACACAGCAAGTTCTGCCTGATGGTTCCCGAGACATGTGGTTTGGGTACATGATATTCCCGAAGGAGAAATCCATCCTTCGAAAGGATCTTGAATAACAGGTTTTATTTGCTAGGAGAGCGGAGAGTAGGAAGCGTGCAAACCTGCCGAGAAGAGAAGAGGAAACGCTTTGAAGATTACAAAGATTACGAAGCCACATACAGGGAACGAAAATTAAAAACCTGAAAGTTGCTGTACTGGACATGTACATTGCTGCTCGAAAGTTGAAGCAATCAAAGGGGGACGTTAAAACGAGAAAAAGTGAATGTCATAACAGCAGACATCGGTAGGTCGCTGGTTCCCGTTAGCCTTCAAGTTTCCAAAGACAGTGATAGCGACGATGATGATGATGGTGATGATGACGATGTTGTGGTGCAGGAAATTGGAAGTGATATTGACGATAGAAGGGATTTTGACGAAGTGTATGATAAAATTAAAGACGAAGGCGAAGCAGTTGCCGAGGAGGGGGAGGAGAAGAGGGAGGAGGAGAGCATTACCACACTTTTACATACAACAAGATCTGGTCGAATTTGCAGGACATGGAAGGGGAGAGCAAGCGCTTTGGATTTTTCATGACGGAGCGGGAAATTTCAACGTTTCTATTTAATCACTAGTCACCAGATGGTAAAAGAAATGCCGCTGCCAAAACTAACTCTGGAATACTTTGAATGTCAAAATTTCAACCATTTGAATGCTTTCTTGGCAGCGTTTTTAAATACACACCTGACTTCATGTTTTAAAGAGTTAATACTAATTCGGATCCAATTAAGTTTACGTGGCTGCGCACTTGTGTCCAGGCACGCTTTGCCACAGGTAATTTGCCGTTATCTTTAACACTTCACTGAATTCAGGGGCGTAGCGTCCATACATGCACGTACGCACGGGCGTACAGCTGAAATGCGAGAAAAATATATTTCTATTGCCTGAAGGCGTTTTTAACATCAAATTGTTATATTATTTCGTATCATAGTGATGCAACTTTATGAAAAATTTTTCATTATTCCATTATGAATGGAAAGAAACACTGTGAATAATAGTGAATGTCAATAAACGGGTCACGTCTACAGCTATTACGAAGTGATACGGAGATCACTGGGGACGAGTTCAAAGCCGAAGTCACAAGATGGAGGCACAAAAATGGAACAGAAATGATCAGCATGTAAGGCCAAAGACTTTGGTTGAGACTCTTGACCACGAAAAACCCCCAGTTTTATCCCGTAGTATATGTTGTACTTGTAACACTGTTAACGTATCCTGTCTCAACATGCACTGCTGAATGTAGCTTTTGTGCAGATGATGAGGCTGAAAACTCCTCTTTGAAGTGCCATGAGTGACAAGAGATTGAGCTCCCTTACTTCTACACATCCATAAGATTAAGGACGTTGACATTGACGGTGTAGTAACAGAGGCTACCTGTCTGAATGGTAGACTTTGCTTGTGTACTGTCAACAATGGCGTCACCATTTTTCCTTTTTTGTCATACTGTAGCCTTACCGAAAACACTTATCCAATTGGCTGACACATAAATAAAATAAACAACTCCTATTGCGTTTTACTACGTATTTATTTATTGAAAATGTCCCCCGAAAAAACGCAGAAAATGGCATTTCCTAGACCCCAAATTTCAAAATTTTCTGGGGGAGCATGCCCCCAGACTCCCTTAGAGGGGGGCGCCTCCGGCTCTCGAAATACTCTCTTCGTGTGCACAGCTTAAAAATCGCACGCTATGTCCCTGTTGATTAGCTTATTGGTATCTAACCATGAATTTTTCAAATTGTTTAAGTGTTCAAATTGACTTCCATGTTAGAACGAATCGAATAGCGACCAATCCCATTTTGGGGGGAGGGTCACAATTGTTTGGGCTGATGTTGTGTGGAGGGCCAAGATTTTTTGACCTTAATTTGAGGGAGGGTTAATATTTTTGGGCCCTCCTTTGTGAAATTTTACCGGCCCTCCCCCCCCCCCAATAATTAATGACCGCTCCCTGAAAACTCCGAAAGTTCATCAATATTTCCTCCATTTGTTTTCCTCTGGGCCTTATTTCTTACTTTCTTAAAAGAGGGCCAAATTAAAATAAGCAGCATATTAAATCGCAAGTTTATCACTACTTTATTCCTTTTGCTCGACTACATCGGTCACAATTTCTTCGACCTTAATTTCCGTTTTCTATATATCAGATCACCTTCCATGTACATGGAGCACTTTTTCCGTTAGTTATCAACACAGGCTAGGAATTAACAAATAATTGTAATGTCCACTAAACACAGGCTCCCACCGTGAGAGGATGTATGGAATTAAACAAATGAATCCTAGGAGCATATATATAAGCAAGCTGCTTTTCATAGAGAATGAACGATGAACTAAAGCTACTGAAAGTTTGGAAAACATTTGCTGACGTGGCTTTTAAAAAGCTCAGATCAGCACGTGCTATTTACAAAA
>OZ034968.1:42874685-42964685 GCA_964030785.1 Siderastrea siderea
GTAAATACAGCTTCTAACCTTGTGCAGATTTGTAAAATGGCCATCTCGGCTTCCATTCTAGAGATAACCTCTCCGTCCACTAGGTGAAAAAAAACTATGAAGAGCAAGTTCTACAACAGTTCAGAATCGTAATTCAGAATAACGATCTTTTTGTCGAATACCAATAATGATGCTGCCCTAAAGCAGCATTTTCCATCTCCACGTATCAAACTACCCAAGATTATTCACTAGGGAAGAGATCACACGAGCTAAAATGGATGGCAATGGGTTGACGAACAACATTTTTAGGTAGCTCCAACGGCTTTAAAAGGCAATCGCCAAGTCTTGCCGCATCAACTAGTATCTGAAACCCGTAGCTTGCAGCTGTTCGTAACATGTCGAGAGGACCTGGAATGCCCGCCATCTTGGAGTCAGAGAATTAAGAAATAATAACGGACGCATGCGCAGTCCCAGTTTGTCTAGGCTTTCCCCGGCTGTTCCTCTCGGATACGTCACCGAAATGAATTGACCGTGAAGGCCTGGGAAAAAGCCGTACAGGAACTAGGCAACCCTTTCACGACAATTTGGACTCCGAGGGCAAGAGAGACATAGAATAGGAAAGGATGTGTGAATAGTGGACAGTGGATGGCAGAGGAATTGACATTATTATGGAAAACTAATTTTTCACAAGAACGTCAAACCACTAAAGGAACGGAAACGTTACCACGAAGAATGATAACACCTTTCAATACCGCGCCTTTTAAGTGAAATTACACCAAGCTGAATGCCTCGGCCTGGTAGGGTTTCCCCTCCCCCCAGATTAATAAAATACGCCTAAGCAGAGGGTGGGGGTAGGCAGGGGAAAATAAGGGCTAGTGTTCTGGCAATCAATAGCCAGTGCACTTTAAACCTGAATGGGAAATGATTAAAAGAAGAAGAAAATGGCACAAGTTGATTTAGACGGAAATGAGAAACCTTGCTGCACGCACGGATGGTTTCAAACAAATTTAATGTCCATCAGCATACATCATTACTGCCTGACAAAGCGATCGTGCGTTCAGAGTGTTATGTCAATACCGTCGGCAGCTACATAGTGTTCTTCGTAATCTCTAAGATCTGATCAGGTACAATGATAAGTTAATTAAAAGGAAAGGGCATGTTTAAATATGTCCGAACCTCGGCGCACAATACTTGAAAATATGATCTGACCCTAACGGCTGATTTACGTTAAATAACTGTTTTCGAGATTCTACCAAATCTGGTCTTAAAGCAAGAGGATCAATTCCAATGCGCATTGCGTGTGAGATTACCACCCCTCTCCTCATACATTCTCACACCTCTTCAGGAGTTGGTACGAGCTCTTTAGGTATTTTGACTGCACCGTTGGACTGTAGCATGTATTCCAATGGGACACACTCATTTCCAGGAAATCTATGAAAATTCCAACAGTTAACAAGCTGCTGAAGAGGGTTATGACAAGTGTACATTGTCAACCAAGAAATACAGAACTACGTGACAACATCATCAAAGTCGAATTCTTCTTTCGCCTGAAGAGCAACGAGAACATGTTTTAAGGGATAATTGATCCTCTGGTTATTTCTGGCCACATTCGCTCCGCTGCATAGTTCTGTGTAGACTGGGTGCCACGCCTGGGGAGGGGGGAAGAGGGGGACTCCAGATTTCAAGTGATATTGAAGTGCGAAGGATTTTTTGGTTTTGAAAATCACGACTTCGAGATTTTTTGGGTGAGAAAATTTTGGCAGTTTGTAATAATGACGTAATACTAGGTCTCAGGAAGTTTATATATTGCGATGGTATGACAGATAACCAGACAAACACTACCATGTGAACAGTGCCAGAGGCTCCCCGTGCAATCATCATTTTGGTCCAGAGGATTTCTGGGAGTTCGCTTCAAGCCCAAGGTTTTTTTTTTGGTTTTTAATTTATGTCCCCATTCGCACCTCCCCGTCACTTGAAATCCAGAGTACCCCCCCGGGGGGGGGGGTCTGACGCCAAGGCGTTCTCCTTTTGTCAAACCTGTGTTCTTTGAAAAGTTCCCGAACAAACACACACACAAGCAGAACTCTTGTCTGTGGTCCATTTTGATCTGGTAGAATAATCCATAGCGGAGCAATATCGGTCTGAACAAATGATGATGAGTATAGATGGCGTCCTTACGGGTAAGATTATAGCTCCACATATAAATCTTGAGCAACCGTCGACAAACATCACGTGAGTACACCCAAAGTCTTGTGCAATTTTTTCGTTTTGACTAAAATGGCCTATATACAAAACAAGGAACGAAGTAAGGCACTGGGTTTGTTCGAATCAAAGTGTCCCTTGTTCTTGCACTGAATGCATTACTGTGCCACTCGTCTGCAAGCCGCTGGTATTCTCCTCTGGCTAATGGCTCTTGAAGTGACTCCTAGCATGCATGGCACGTATACTACCTTCTGAAATATATTTCGAGATGAGGGGGAAGGTGGGGGAAAGGATATTTTTCTTTGCATTGCTTAAATTTCCAGTTATTTCGTCCTGCCCATCCCTATGTATGACCAATGAACGGTCCCTTATCTCTCTATAGAAAAATCTTGGGTAACCGTCCACAAACTGCCACAATTTGAGTACAATCGAAGCCCTCCTCGTGAAGCAAAGGAAAAAAGACTGAGGTCTGCACCCAGTGCATGATAGCCGTCCACCGTCCGTTGCCTTTAGCGGTCCCGTCCAAATCCTATTTTTACACAGAGCAATAAAGGCTAAAAAAAGGGTGAAGACGGAAAGGGCAAACGAAAATAATATGATGGTTTCAACACTAAAAGCCAGAAGCTGAATGGCAAAAGCGATAATCTGAACTTTTAATGCCAACAGCCAAAAGCTGAAAATTAAATACCGAAAGCCGAATGCCGAAACGCACATGCAGCATGCTGAAACCAACAACTCACGTGAATTTCAAAATGTTGAATGCTAAAAGCCGAAAGCTGATGTCACACGCTGGTCACAGAAAGTGAAAATCGGAAAACAGAATTCACAGTTTAAAATTCTGGAAGGAATGCCATCAAGCAGCAATAACAGTTAAAGATGGCAAGCTGAAAAGCAAAATTCGGATTACAAAAAAGGAAAAGTTAAAAGCAGAAGACGAAAGAGAAAAGCGAAGAGAAAATAGGAAATAAATACAGACATTCCATTTGGCCCCAAAAGTACACTTATTCTAAGTGTACTTTTGTGGCCAAATAGAATTTGTACTCAAAAAAGTTCTGTTATGACATCTCTCCCAAATTCTTTTACCTGGGAATGTTTCATTAAAAAGAGTTTTTCCTGACAGGAGTTGTCCCGCCTGTTTGCTTTCACTAGTGGACGCCTTTTGAACTGCAATTCATCGTGTGTTTCCTAGGAAGTACAAAACACCAAATTGTGAAGCCGTTTGATGGTTATTTATCCATGATGCGCGGTACCGCGTACCTCTAAGCGACGTGGACATTTTCTAGAGGGGAAACCTCGTCTGTTTTTTCCCTTTGATTTGCATTTTCTTTTCGTGCGACGGAACTAACTGGGTCTGCATAGTAAATATAAATATAATTTCAATTAAACAACTCCAACTTAAGAGGCAATGTCCACTAAGACCGAGCGAAATCGAAAATATGTGGCACATGATGAAAAATCAAAATTCTCCGTTTTTCGCCCAGAGATACCTTATGGTAGCTCTAGAAACGTGGTGGCATTTTTTGTTGAGAAACTATTTTTAAACCTGCAAAAAATTTAAAAACCGTTACCGCACTACGTGTCTCTACAAACACCCCGAATAAACGCGAATCATACCTTCTCGTAAACTTCGCTCTGTTTAATTCGCGTCATGGAACAATCCTGTTTTGAGCTTATAAATTTGCTGTTGAAGAGTTTACAAGTAATTTGAGTCAAATTATTCTTTTGTGGATCAGTTTTCAAGGTCATGGCAGGCTGCTGAAAACCACTAAAATTCGCTTGCTTTGAATTCTCAATTTGGCACAGTTTTTCAAGAGAAAGTTTCCCTCCCCGGTAAAACACCGAATCACTTGAAATTCAGAATTCTTGAAAGAGGAAATGCCGTTCTTAAACCAGGTTTAAAAATTAGTTTCGGGCTCTTTATCAGCGCCGAGTACAAACGCTCTCAAAATCCCGATAATTTCAACATTAACACGTCAGCAATTGGCACATACCTACGACCAAATAACCGAAAATGTGGACATTTCTTCTATTTTGGTCGGTATTCGGTTGTAATCCACAGCATAAAGGTAATGTCTAGCTCACCTGAATATGGTATTGTCTAAATATCAGGTTCTGTGCGTACTCTTTCATAATAACCATCTTGGCGTCCGGGGTCAACAACATCACTGAAGCATCGCGTATTGGCAATCAATCCAAATGACTTGTTTCCATCCCGCCTCCTTTTGTTAAAATGAAGAACCTTCAGGAATAAGATGATTTTGCCTTATTTGAACTTCAAAAGAGTTTTCTCCTATAAGACGTCTTTTCTTGATCTGTATTCGTTGTAAAATTTCGAAACGATAATTCCTTGCCGAAAGCTTACAAGCCTGTTTAGTTTGAGTCACGCAACAAAATGTCACGCACTTGATTTTACCTGAGGTCGGGTTTGACTTGGAGGGGGAAATGCACAGGAAACAAAACAAAACAAAAAAAACAACAAGCAAGCAAGCAAAAACAAACAAACAAAAACAAAGCAATGAGAACTTTGAAAACCTGTGGACCCAAGGACCGATTACGGTCAACTGCCGCTTATAAGCCCTGGGCTTATACAACTTTGTAAGGGTTTTGGGTGGGCTTATAAACGGAGAGGCTTATATCTGGGGGGGGGGGCTTCTAAGTTTCGAAATGAGCCACAGCAGTGTTGATCGAAATACGTTTTTAATTTACCAGTTTTCAATTAACCTTTGAAACGTCACAATACATCGAATTCGTTTCACATTACAGAACTGCGCCCATTGAAACACGTCGCACGGGAAAATTCAAATTAGCAAGAAAGCAAGACACAGAGCATGCGTAACTTAAGGCCGGCCTGTCAATCTTACTGTCAATCAAGTAATCCCCTGTGTAGGTGGACTTCTCAAGCATTGTTTTTGCTCAGGCTACCGAAACGTTGCTCTATTCATCGAAGAACAATAGACGTAACTTGTCAGGTTATCTTAATTACGCTGTATTGTTTAAAAATCTCTGAGTTGTAAAATTCAATTACCGTTTGATTTCCGCTTTTTAATTGGAATGAACAGTGAAAAAGCGGAAGATTGATTTGTTTTAAATGTTTCTCAAGGAAAAAAAACCATAACGATCGATCGAATGTTTAATAAAAAGTCGCACATCGATATGCCGGAGACGTTAAGCTCTTAAAAATGTTGTTAAATTGAATACATCACAGTCAATTTTAAAAGTACTTACATTTTATTTGTCCAAGGCAAAAGGCTTTCATGCCGTTAATGGCTGTTGATGCCTTTTTACTTCACGGTGAGTTTAGTTTAGATTGCGACACGCGAATCGATCGAAGCGACGGCTTCCGACAAGCGATTAACGAAAGCTAGTAAAGCCAAGGCTATCGAGGTTTGACTCGCCTTGAAAACAAAACCGTATTTCGCAAATATTTTTCTTGTTGTTCCAAAGAACTACAAATGATTATAAATCTATTAACTATTGGAAAGCAAACTTGAAGCTACAAGCGCTAGCGCTGAAGCGCGAACACGCTTTCTCATTCCCCCGATCAGTTACTTTAACTCTGATAACTCCACGAGCTGGCACGAGGCAAATGGCGCTTCAATCTTTCAATCTTTTGTCGTGAAATTATTACTTGCGAGGTTTTGCATAAACACATCACGCTCCGTTGAAAGTGGCTTTTACCAAAGAACATTTCGACACCTTCAAACAATACTGATTCATCAGCATTGTCCTTTAAAGGACTCAGAGGCATAACTCTTAGCTCTCTTTTGGGAATTCGTCGCTTTAGGATCATAAGAAGCCGAAAACGTCGGCAGCCTTTACAACCTCGTTTCCAGGGCGTGATGCCCGCAAAGCGTCATGGGTACCCCACTTTTCCCGGGCGACGCGTTTCAATGGGCGCACTTCTGTAATGAATTTTAATTTAACAACAAAATCAAAACTGTAACAACACGAACGTAACCGGAACGCAACAAAACAGAAGCTCAGAGTTCATCTTCGCAGTGTTCTGTGAGAGTGCTTAATATTAAGGAAACAGGGAAAACTAGAGGACGACTTATATCCGGTGGAGCTTATACCGGATGTATTTTTTTGTTTACAGGTAGATGGGCCTATAACTGGGAGGTTGGGCTTATAAGTGGCAGTTAACGGTATCAGCCTTGCCAAAACCTTGCCTGTTGCTAGGGCTTTGAAAAAGAAATTATTATTAGGTCTCTATGCATTGGTCTTCAAAAATTGTTCAAGACAGGAGTGAGAATGTAAAAATGTATGTTGAGTTTACCCAAGACCAGGGGGTGTGGCCAGGGGTGCCGGAACCGTCCTTTTCGTTCTTTATAAGCTTATGAAACCATTTTATGGCAAACCTAGCGGATTACAATTTTATACATGAAACTCAAAATTAAGTTGAGTTTGAAACTCAACTCATGTTGAAACTCATCATGACAAGGAGTCCTAATGTTTAGGGCTCTTTGTCGCTTTCCGCCTGATCTTCTGAGCAGTGCAGGTGACGAAGGTGGAGAACCATCCTTGTGACGAATGGCTAACGCTCGAAACGTCAGCTTTCAATCTCTTCACGGTGGCTCAATTTACCTTATCCACTCAGTTGATAAATACAAAGTTTTGTGTTTCGCTTCCCCACCGACGCAGCACCACAGTTTCTCTAGAAACTAACCCCCTTTTTTGTCAAGAGACAGTTGGTTGTGCGATTTTTCGGCGTCTTCTCACGGCTGAGGAGAACGAGCTCGGTTTCGCTTAGAGCACTGCTATGGACAGTAGACTATCAGATGACAGGGTCTTAGATTTCAGCGCAGTTATTGGTCTTATAGATCCCACGCCATATGCTCTTCATACACGGACGGATTCTTTCTTTAGAAAACTGTATATTCACACCATCGATCTTCCAAGTGGTAACTAAACGGCTTGCAATGGACGCGCACCGGATGACACTTAAGGATGGTCCTCCACCGGGATCTTGATATCGTGTCCGGAGTTTAGGAGGACAAATGTATCCGACTTAGTCTCCACCGGCCTTGCGGTCACAGGCTCCCTTCCTTCCATGGGGAGGGAAGGGAGCCAAGAGTTTGAACACCACGCCCAGCTCTGCTCCTAGTACTCCTGCGCAAACTATGGTGGCCCTGCAGGCCCTACAGTGGTAGCAGCCAGCGCTGTTTGCCGGAAGCTGACTGTCTTCAGGGCTGGTATGGTAGTGTTAATCTGCTTAATGACGTCTGCCATCACAGCGAGGAATGCACGAAAGTGGGTATGAGAAAAAAGTGTACTTACCAGAGCCCACTGGAGGGAAGACACCGATGTGTTGCAAAATAGCTTTGGACTCCGACTTGCCATTTCCACGGTCTGCTTTTCTCACTTTCCCGTTCGAGGCATTCTTAGACAGCCCTGGTAGAACTCAACATGACCAACGTTGATTAGTTCCCTCTGCGCTATTCCCAGACAAGAGCGATGGGCTGGGCAAATGGTCCATGTTAAGAATACTAATTAAAAATACTTTTGCGCGTGATAAAAGAAAATCAACGAAGCTCAACTTCTGAGTGGATATCGCTGATTCCAACACTGCAAGTGTGACCCGAAAAGTCTTTTTTCCAACTGGAACAGCAACTGCTTGTTCATATCGCTTGTAAGAGGCGCAAACGCCTGCAGCTAGTTTCGGAAAAGAATAAGTGACCTCTATTCGCAGCCAAGGGAGATAATGGTTTGATTGGCTATTGTACTCGGTGACAGGGATCCTGTCTGCGAGAACTCCAAAGAACCTATCCTTTTACAATGGTGCGATATAGAGGAAGCACTCTACAACTGCTGCGTGTTAAATCTGGCGTTTCCCTTTTTTTTCTTTTTTTTTTAACGAAAATTATCAGTTTTTGAACATTTACTCAAAGCCGATCCGCACTTAAGACATTTTGCCTAGTTTCCAATAATGCCGCACCTGAAATTCTCACACGCCTGATTTCCAACAAGAAAATTATTTCAGCAAAGGCAGCTTCTCGAGGCGCCTCACTTCGACGCAACACTGGTGGCTTGCAAGTAATATTGAAATCCTTCACCGTGAAATTAATTAGACTTGAAAAAAGTCGAACTCTTGAAATTTGCTACTTTAGACTATCGGAAGCTAATACTTTCTGCTTCTAGTGAACACGTGACAATTTTTTCCTCTCGCAAGAGCGTCACAAAATGTACATCTATGTAATCTGCAACTTCCTTTTCACAGGTCAGAATTGCGTAGTGAATAGTCCCGTCATATGTAGTATCACTCTATTTTACTAGTCGAAAGATATTTCAGGCATAACTTCGGCGGTGTAACATGACACCAAACAGGAGGACGGAATGTAAGTAAACAAACACAGTTGTAGCCAAGTGCTACGCATTGAAAACTTACGATTATAGAGAAAAGTGAACTTAAAATTTTCAGGAAACTTGTAAAAAACAAATGGATGCCTTCTTTGTTAGCCTTCGATATGCTTTAGTTTAAATCAAGGAAAAAAATTCAGCTATCTCTGCGGTTTGTTTTTACATTGAGGCAGTCCGGCATCTGGGATGAAAACGGGAAAGGATCATTCCGGTCGAGTTGCTGAAACAAACGCCATCACTATTTACATCGCCTTCTATCTTGTGTAATTTTTTTCATAGCTTAAGTTATTTCAGACGTCCTAATCTTTCGATTTTTTTCCCAGTTTTGCAATCCATCACCAAAACCCATCCTGTGACTTGACCAGAACCCGTTGCGTGACAGACAAATTTAGTTAAATCAGACCATAATAACAGTGCGGTTTCTGAGATGAATGTTCAGATCACTGCAAAGTTATTTAGTTTCTTGAGGGAATTAACACTGGGAGATTTTAAAAATTCATTTGCCATTCGTTAAGGGATGCGAATGTGTTGGTGGAGTCGTTATTCATTAGTTGAAAGTCAATCTGGAGAAACCAGGGGATAACGGTCGATTCCACGCGTCAAGATGGCCCTTGGACAGTTCACCTAATACTTGACAAAACCTGGCGTTTAGACAAAATCTTATTCAAGGTAAGCTAGATATGACCTTTATCCTGTACTTTTCATCCAAATACCAAAGGATACAAGGAAAAAATTCCAAGTTTTCGGCTATTCGGTCGGAGGCAAGCGCCTATTGTTTGTACTGGTTGACAGGTTAATGTTGTGATTATCGGGATTTTGAGAGCGTTTGTACTCGGCGCTGATAAAAAGCCCGAAACTAATTTTTAAACCTGATTTTAGAATGGTATGTCGTCTTTCAAGAATTCTGAATTTCAAGTGATTTGGTGTTTTACCGGGGAGGAAAACTTTCTCTTGAAAAACTGTGCCAAATTGAGAATTCAAAGCAAGCGAATTTTAGTGATTTTCAGCGGCTCGCCATGACCTTGAAAATTAATTCACAGATCTAAAACAGGACTCAATTACTTCCTACACACTTTAAAAGCAAACTTCCATGCTTAAAATGGGGATTTTCTGGGGTGCAAATCAAACAGAGCGAAGTTTACGAGAAGGTATGATACAGGTTTATTTCGCGTGTTTACAGGACACGTGTGCCGTAAACATGTTAAATTTTTTTTTCGGGCTTAAAAAATAAATTTCAAGAAAAAAATTCCACCACGTTTCTTAGATTGCTATAGGGTATCCGTGGAAAATTTATGAGGGAATTTTATTTTTCATCATGTGCCGCCACTCGCTCGATGTTAGTGGACATCCCCTCTTAAAATGTTTCAAAACAGGCATTGTAAATGCATGAATTTTTTTTACACTGGAGGTTTTCAGTTGTGTATTCCTTGCTTTTGTGTGGCGATTTGAGCATATTTATAGCTATTTCAGTGACTTTGGCTCATCCCATATTTAATATGTAAATTTGTCATAATGTTAGGTGAAAAGCGTTAGGAACCAAACTTATGAAATAGCTTTGAAAAGCTCAAATCCCGATATATTATTGACGTAAGGCATTTTATTCTGGAAAACACGTCTTTTTTTAGAATTTATTCCTTTAATCTCATGCTAATCCTTATATTTATTACTGTGTTTGACGTCAGAAAGAAGGTAAATTCTCAAATAAACCAATCGCGTTTTAATGAAATTTCTTTGTTGCCTTATGATCCAATATTTTCTTTTCCAGGTTTCAAGGGTGTCGTCTAAAATAGGCTTCTCACCTGGTTCAGAAAGTGTAGCGGACTAATCTAATCGTAATGACGGGAACATCTGAATCATTTTGTGGTCCTTCCAGCCCTCACTATTACCCTGCCTCACAACAGTTTCTAAGAATTTTCTACATCTCTGCCTGTGCTATTATTGTGTTAGGCTCAGTCACTGCGACTCTGGGAAACATCATCATCTTAATCGCTCCCCGCAAATGCCAGTCATTACATTCTCCGTCAAAAGCTCTGCTTTGTAGTTTGGCTTTGACGGATCTTATCGCTGGACTGTGTGTTATGCCTCTCTTTACTGTTTACTACTTGATTATCATCTTGGAAATGTCTTCGTATTACTGTGCGATAGCTTTCACATATGGCAGGATGGCCTCGTTCGTTGTAGGTGCGTCGCTTACTACGATAACCACAATTTTTATTGATCGATATCTTGCCTTTCACCTTCTCTTGAGATACCGAGAACTAGTGACAGTTAAAAGAGTTGTTTCTGTTCTTGTTATTGAGTGGTTTCTAGCAGCGTTTTGGACTGGATCCTGGTTTTGGAGTCCAAAAATTAATGTCTTAACTGGGTCAATTGTTCTGTTCAGTTCCCTTCTGATAACGTCGCTTTGTTATATCAATATTTATCGTGGACTGCGCCGTCATGTTGCACAAATTCATCGACAGAAAAAAGACAATGAAGCGGGTGAATTTAATGTTATCCAGTACAAGAGAGGCGTGAATAACATGTTATGGATCTACGTGGTTTTTCTCGTTTGTTATGGTCCAACCTTTTCATTGCAGCTTACAATAGTTGTTTTAGGGCTCAATAACTCTACTCCCTTTGCCCTGCACTTTGTTGCTATCGCAGTTTATTTGAATTCTTCTTTAGACCCTTTCCTGTACTGTTGGAGAATCAAAGAACTGAAAGATAACGGTCTTACTAATTTACGTTTTATTTATCACTTTTTGTGACACACTGGATGACTGATAATTTTTCCTTTTTTAAAGGCGTGAAAGAAGCAGCTGCAAAGGAAAATACAAGAAAATACTAAGCATCGTGTCAATATTTGATTCATTATAGCACCAAACTAACTAGGGTATCACTTTTGAAAAAACATATTTCATACTTCTTTAAATCCTCTTCTATACCGTTTAATTTTAAAGCAACTGAAAGGACTTTTTAATTTATGGGGAATTCTATGTAACCTTAGCTTTTTATGGCATCAAATAATAAGAATACCTTATGAAAGCAAAGCATATTATTTACATATCATATAAATGAAATTTTAATAAATTCTACCGAGTTCTAAAATAGATTTGCATGGATTTTCGAAATGAGAATTTTTAGCAATAAAACCAAAGAGGAAATCACTGACAAAAGAATATGGGAAAATATTTTTACATGGTGTTGTTTCTATCATTACACTGTGTTTCCACGCAATTTGAGCGACGTTAGGTCTATTTAAAGATGAAGGAAGGAGACCCAAGCGAAGTTGCCTCTGGCAAATGCTCTTTTACGCCCACCATTTGTGTTTGCATTAGAATGGACAACTGTTTATTTTTCATGATAATTAACGGTTTACTGCTTGGATTCAGCCAATAGGTTAAAATTGCAATTAGTGGAAGAATTTTTCAAATCAAGACTACAAAACGGCCAGTGTTTGTATGTTGTTAGGATAGCTGGTAATGCAACTCAAAAATGGCAGGGTCGAGAAACTAACGTCTCAATAATGTAAGTGTTTAAGGAATCAGCAAAGAATTGGTTAAAATCCAACCAATCTGTGAATTGTTTAAACAGTTGTTTTCATTTTTGCGGTAAGCACGTTAAACAGCCTCCATGTCGAATTGAAGTAGACATTAAAAAATAATTATTATCGAGCGAGTTTCACTGTTCAGGTAGTTTCCCATTCCCAATTTCAATATATCTTAATATATTTTTCATTTATTTTTTTAATAGGGATTTTTTTTTGCAAAACCACTTGCACATAGGTTCTGCCTATAAGGAATTAACCACTCGACAAAGAACCGCCACTGGTTCGTGAATCGCATCATGCATGCCTCATCCCACACACGCGTGGATGTGGATATTTTAAAGTGTTGTTTGGTTTGTCGAAAGGGCAAATTCCTATGTCAAATTAAAGCTGTGTACAAGTGCTTTTCAGAAAATCATTTCTCGAGATAACAGCAAAAGAGAGCATAGACATTGGAAATTCCTCCGTTACTCAACTATTTTACACACAGGTATTATCTCACACTGCCAGTGGTTATTTTTTCCCTCTAATTATCGTGCTGGAAGTCAAAACTCCAAAGAAAAGTCCCAGGCAAAATTTTGTGGTGTGTTTCTGGGTCTTTCTGCTGAAATGTCTTCAGATAAACCAAATCAGGGCGTACAATTTACGGCCGAGTGGAAGAGGAAAGAGTCAAAGATGCTGGAATAGCTTTAAAAATACTCAAAGTACCACACAATAGCCAGAAATACACTCTCAACACAAATTAAGCCATTTTTTTAACGTTTTTTAAAAATTATTTCATTTCGTGCTCTATAATTAATTCTTTGAATCTTTAAATTTGCTAAAGCACTGACAGTTTGAGCTTGGATTACCTGTGCGGTAACCGTTGAATTCATCCAGTTTTGTGCACGAACATGTGTACCGTTTAACACTGGTACGACTGCATTTACCGAGTTCACCTGAAAGCCAAGATACGTTTCTGTCGGGATGACTTTCTTTCCAAGACAAATTTTAGGGGTTTTTTGCAGTTATTACATGGAGTCATCTCAGGTCGCCTAAAAACAGGGATGAGTTGCATAAAACCTAACGTCGAACGTAACTGCTAACGTCAGACGTTAAAACAGTGACTTTGACTAGAGTCAATTGACCTAGCTTTTTCCTTGATTGAAATTATATCGTTTATAGTTAAATGTATCGTTTTGGTCTTAAAGTCTGCATTTTGTACTCAGTATGCAGTCTGCAGTCTGCATTTTGTACCTAGCCTACAGTCTTCAGTCTGCGGTCTGCAGTCTGCATTTTGTACATCTGTCGTGGGGAAGAGAGGCATCCGTGTTGAACTCTTCTTGGCGACGATCACTAGAAACCCTGAACCTCGCGAAAAAGAAACAGGCTTGGACAAAGCTCATCCGAGGATTAGTCGGATTAAACGACTTACGTAAACGCTATTTTTCAACACAGGCTGGGAAATGACAAAAAAGCACACTGTAAACCGGCAATCTTCCTAGCTCAAACTGCGAATACACGGAAAAATTGCGGGAAATTGTTTAATTTCATACGTTTACAAAAACGGTTTGGGCTTGCGTCACCTGTGCGTTAACCTTTACATTTAGTTTATTCACCCATTTCCTGTACTGTTGTTCCATGATTGTAAATAATATCTTTCAGAATCAAGGGTGGCGTTTTGGACAAGTAATTTTCCTTGATTAAAAAAGTAGAGTTTCGATTCAATAAATTATCTTTCATGCATCAAGGGTGCCGTTTTAAAGCGAGTAATTCTCCTGGATAAAGAAAATACGTTGCAGTAAACAAATCTAATCAAATTGGCGGGAACATCTGAATCATTTTGCGGTCCTACCAGCACTCATTTTCCTGGGGCACAACAATTCTCAAAATCAATCTACATTTTTGCCTGTATTATTAGAGTAATAGACTGAGTTACTGCGACTCTGGGAAACACCATAATCTCATTCGCTCTTCGCAAGTGTATCTTGTCTTTCATCTTTTCTTGAGATACCGTGAACTGGTGACACTTAGAAGAGTTTTTTGTGTCTTTTCATGAAATGACACAGGTCTAAAGCTCGAAACTGAAGCTATTTTAAAAATCTCTTCTCGCTAGCGAACTTACCTTAGACTTGCCTTCAGGACTAACGCCCCACAGCGATGATTATCTCTCTCTGTAATTTTCTTTTAAATCTCAAATGCCAGTCGGCTGTTCCTGTGGCCTAAAAATCACAAATGACAGCCTCCATACATATTTTTTTTCTGCAGTGGACTATGACTAAGTATTTTTGCGGAGTGGCACGAGTCGAATACGACGAACAGTAACGGACAGTGTGACAGCAATTTTGGTCGGATCTAAAAGAAACGAAACAAAACGAAACGATCATTTCCTTTTTGCAGATCTATTTCAGAAAGATTCTTCTCAAAGGAATCCAAAGTAACTAAAAGTGGCCAGAGTTTTTTAACCCGGGGTGGTGCTAACAATTTCTCGTAGCCACAGGTTCCGTAAGACAGGTGAGCCCCCGGGAGTTCTTCTTTTTCGGCGAAGAACTGTCTGGATTTGCATATGAAAGAGAAATAAAAGTGACAAAAAAACATTGTATTTCTTGAAGTCTAGAAACAACACGAATTCGATATTTGTTTTGAATTGCCAAGCGATTTTAGTAATTCTAAAGAAACTTCGAATACTCCAGCCCAGGACGTTTGAATGAGAAATTTCGACCAAATTCTGGGCGATTCTGACTGGCAGGCCTAGCCTCAAATAACTTCAAAACATTTCAAACATCACGATCAGAAAACTTGTCAACTACATAACCAAAATACTTTTCTGAATCACTTGGCAATTCTAAACGAGGATCGAATGCTTTCAGAACATTAGAGTAAGCCTTTCCGTGGAAATCGTTCGAAAATTTCGGACTACCGTGTACTTAGTCTCGAGATATCTGTACCCGGCTGCTGGGTATCTAAACACTCAACTGCCATTAAAAAATGTACCAAGAATCCCATTTAACTCTAAGCTTGCGAGCCTCATTTTCGAGTGCTTTGTCTTCAACAGTTCTTAATAAGCCGACGCGATGATATGAACTTGCTAATCTTAAAGTGGCTCCACGTTCTTAAATAATATATCTTCCGTTTTCTTGAAATGCTTTCGAACCGTAACGTGCTCTTTTAACATTCTCGGGTCCTGCCTACATCGTGTTTAGGTCCTCATTTTCAAGTGCTTCGTCTTTGACACGTCCTGGTAGACCGAAGCAATAATGACAACTTGTTAATCTTCAAGTCGATGCATATACGGTAAATAACTTTATTTTTCCGTTTTCGAGAAATACTTTATAATCATAATGTGCCAATTAAAAACACTGTAAGATTTCAAAGGGATTAAATAAGAAGCAAAGACAGTTTCACTACATCGTTACACAGTAACCAGCGACAAGCGTTGACCGCAACGCTAGTGGCACGAAATGTCTATCCTTGAGGCACAATGCAAAATATATTTGCACTCATAGACGTCCTCTTATGACATCCTTCCCTTATTCGCTTACCTGGAAAGTTTCATCGAAAAACATTTTCCCGACCAGAGTTGTCCCTTCTTAAAGTCTGTTTGCTTTCGCTAGTGGACGCCTTTTGAACTGCAATTCATGTTGTGTTTCACATAGAGTACAAACACCGTTCGTTTGAAGCCATTTGACGGTTTTTCGTGATGCACGGTGCTGCCTTCCTCAAAGCGATGTGGACATTTTCTCGAGAGAACCAATTGCGCTTGCAAATTAAATATTAACGCTTTTAAACAACTCTGACGTATGTTTCAAAACAGGCATTGTGAATGTAGTTTGATACCCAAAAGATTTTTAGTTGTTCCTTCCTTGTTTTTGTGTGCATGGTTTGAGCTTATTTATAGCTACTTCAGTGACTTTTATTAGCTTATTGCATGTTGATTATGTAAATTACTCATTATATTTACTCAGCGAAAGTGTGATGAACCAGAGTTACTGAAATAGCATTGAAAAGCTCAAATCATGACATGTTATTTACGTAATGAATGGATAAAGAACAAAAGTTGGTGTAATAGTTCAACATAAGTTTAGAAGCACCAACCAATGCCTACGAACAGCAAGGATTATACTAGCAACTTAATTAAGGAATTATATTCTAGAAAATATTATCCTTTTTTAATCCTTCCTTTTGTTACCGCGTTTGTCGTCAGAAAGAACGTAAATTCTCAAACAAACCAGTCGTTTTTTAATGAAATCTTATCGTCGTTTCATGATCCACTATTTTCTTTTCCATGTTTCAAGGATGCAGCAGACTAATCACAATGGCGGAAACATCTGAATCATTTTGTGGTCCTTGCAGCAATCACTATTACCCTGCCGCACAGCAATTTCTTAGAACTATTTACGTTTTTGCCCGTGTTATTATCGTATTAGGCTCAGTTACTGCGACTGTAGGAAACACCATGATATTGTTCGCTCTTCGCAAGTGTCAGTACCTGCATTTCCTATCAAGAGCTTTGCTTTGCAGTTTGGTTCTGACGGATCTTGTCGTTGGGCTGGTTGTTCTGCCTCTCTTTACTGCTTACTACTTGACAATCATATTGGAAATGCCCTCGTATTACTGTGCGATAGCTGTCACATTTGGAAGGACGGCCTCGTTCGTTGTAGGTGTGTCGCTTACTACGATAACGACAATTTCTATTGATCGATATCTTGCCTTTCACCTTCTCTTGAGATACCGAGAACTTGTGACAGTTAAAAGAGTTGTTTCTGTTCTTGTTATTGAGTGGATTCTAGCAGCGTTTTGGACTGGATCCTGGTTTTGGAGTCCAAAAATTAATGTCTTAACTGGGTCAATTGTTCTGTTCAGTTCCTTTCTGATAACGTCGCTTTGTTATATCAATATTTGTCGTGGACTGAGCCGTCACGTTGCACGTCAACAGAGAAATACCAATGAAGCGGGTGACTTTAATGTTATCCAGAACAAGAGAAGCGTGAACAACAAGTTATGGATCTACGTGGTTTTTCTCTTTTGTTATGGTCCAACCTTTTCATCACGGCTAACAATAGTTGTTTTAGGGCTTAATAATTCTACTGGCTTTGCCCTACACTTTGTTGCTATCGCAATTCATTTGAATTCTTCTTTAAACCCTTTCCTGTACTGTTGGAGAATCAAAGAACTAAAAGAGAACGTTCTTGTCAATTTATGCTTTAGTAGTAATGTCGGTAGTTGACAAATGCCACCTCATTCCTACACCCGTATTTTCCTCTTTTAAACCACTCAGCGTATAAAAAAAAGAAGAAAATTTTAAAATGAAGCATCTCGTATTATTTTAAAAATTCTTTCAATTAGATAATCACAAATCTTGTATTATATCAAAAAGCTTCTCAATTAGAGCATTACATATCTTTGTTATATCCAAGTTGCAATGTCTGTACTTAACATAAACATTGAAGAACTTTTGAAAGAACTTGATCCAGCAACGTTACAAGCTTTAGAGCAATTACTTGCAGAGGACGCTCCTGCTGTTCGAAAAATTATTCAGAACATATTGGATGAACCTATTTCTGAGAAAGTGGAGAAGAGTTTAGATAAGCCCTTACTTCCTAAACCTTTTCAACCGACCGCTCCTCCTCGTAAAAGAAGGGGGAGAAAAATACAAGAAATTTTGAGGGAGTTTGGTCCAATTTCTCGAGAGAATATCCGAAATGTTACAAACTATCAGAATGAGATTCTTGATATGTATGATAATACCGAACATAAGGGAGAAGACAAAAAGGGGCGCCGTTTCATTCGATGGCGCTTCATCCGAGGACTGGAAAGAGATCTGACACCCGATTTTATGGTAAAAATAGGAGAGAACATTCACACATCTTTCTATGCCAGGCACATTTTCTCGTATCAGCTACGCAACACTGAAGATGGAACGGTTATTATGTATTACACTAACGTTGGCTCACCTTGGTTTAAACACCTGTCTGAGGCGGAGAAATGGTTAAGTGAACGGGAGAAGGTACGCTTGGACCCTGACAACATCGAAAGACCGGACACGAAGTGGGTGTTTGAAAACCACTTCAATATTGATGTAAAGGTCGTGCTCGACCGACAGCCATTGTTGGGCACAGGCCCCTTACCAGACTGGCTGCGTAACCTTGCGCATGGCCGTTCGATGCTGGCGCTGGACACCTACAAGGACAACTTGTGTCTGTGGCGTTGCATTGCAGTTCACCGTGGAGTAAGATCAGATCGAAGCACAACAGCAGCACGAGAGCTTGCAAAGAGTTTTTTCAAACTCAAAGCTGCACCAAACGACATTCCGAAAACATCGCTCGATGAATTTGATAAAGTTGAAAGACATCTAAATCAGGGAGCACCTTTTTTGGATTGGTTTGGTATACGTGTCTATGAGCCTGAGCGCACTGAGGGTAAATTGGTATGGCATCTTAGGCGTAACCCACCGGCCAAACTAACGAATATTCTTACAATCGGAATTTATGAGGGGCACGCATTCTTTATCAAGGATATTTCGAAGCTTGCAAGAACGTATGCATGTGTTCATTGCCGTTCAAGATTCAGTCAAGCTTGCAGCCTTCAACGACATACCGAAAGGTGTTCCCAAGGCAAGACGGTGATCGATTGCCCAGCTGAAAAAGTTGAAGCGCCGCAGACATCTTTCGAGAAGACCTTCTTTCCAAAAAATCAGGCTTCCCATGAATCACTTAGGTGGCTTGAACGAGAAGCCAAGCGGCGGAAAATTCACATTCACCACGCAATGTGTGGGCACGGGGGTGAGCGATGGGTTGCGCGCTCTCCTGTCGACGGGTACAACCATGAAACGAAAACTGTTTTTCAATACCACGGCTGTCACCGGCACGGATGCCGAAAATGTTACCCGAACGATCGTAATAAAATTATTACTCACAATAACCAAACGCGAGAAGACCGGTACAAAGCAACTGTAAAACGCACAGAAGCGCTCCGAGCTGCTGGCTATCATATAATCGAGGCATGGGCGTGTGAAGTAGGGGAAATAGATGCTGAGTTGCCACGGACCCAAATGCGAAGTTACCCACACGCGATATTGTATGACTTCGAAGCATACGGAGATAAGAATCAGAGGAAGGAGCCGACAGGCATGCTTACGATCGAGAACACACACGTACCAATCTCGGTGAGCATTGGGGACACCCTCCAACGCGAGCCAACACACATTTGTGAAAAAAATCCAGTGGAGCTGGTTCGCAAGTTTATGGAAGAACTGGAGCGGCGCGGGAAAACACCGGACCAAAGTAAGAGCAGCGTTTATACCTGACGATATGGAGATGCTTCCAAAAGCGCAGCGCCTCAAAATCGAAGAATGGTGCGATCAGGTGCCGGTTCTCGGGTTCAATTCCGGGCAATACGATCTGAACCTGATCAGAGAGAATTTCGCGGAGCGCCTATCTGACACAACCGGTAAAGTAAGAGTAGCAAAAATTGGAAACAAGATCATGTTCATTCTGACGAACAACTTTCGCTTTCTCGACATCATTAACTACTTAGGTCCGGTTGCCAGCTATGAGAAATGGGTGAAAGCCTACGAATGCGAAACTGTAAAATCGTGGTTTCCGTACGAGTGGTTTGACACTCCTGCAAAACTTGATTTTCGCGAACTTCCGAAATATGAGGATTGGTATTCGAAGCTGAAGGGCGACTATGTTCTCACGCGGGAGGAATGGGAGGGGTGCCAGCGTCTGTTCAAAGAAAAGGGCATGTGTACCTTCGCAGACTGGCTGCGTTACTACAATAATCTCGATGTGGCTCCTGGCCTCGAGGCTCTGGAAAAGATGAGTGCTTTCTATACTGATAAGGGAATCGATATTTTGAAAGACGCTGTCAGTATCCCAGGTGTTAGTTTACATTACTTGCTCCGCAGACGTGTTGAGAGGGCCGCGGATCTTTACAGCCCGGACAAAGAAGCGTATGAGATGCTGAAAGAAGCTGTTGTCGGTGGCCCGAGCCTTGTTTTCACAAGATACCATGAAGTTGGAGTGACGAAGATAAGGTCTCATCGAATAGCGGAACCCCGTCTTTGCAAAAATATCGTGGGTTACGACGCCAATGCTTTGTACTTGTCAACCATGCTTAGAGACATGCCTTGCGGAAAGGGAAGGGTCGTGCATTATAATAACGAAGCTGCTGCTCCCATACTTACACAAAGGCTCAAAGAAGAAAAATGGTTCGGATTTGCCGAAGTCGATATAGAGATCCCTGAGCCCTTGCGCCCAAAGTTCGAGGAGATGTGCCCATTCTTCTACAACAAAGAGGTACCAATTGAAGCTGTACCGCAACATATGCTTGATTACCTGAAGCGCACGGGGCGAAAGCGCGGAGACGGGAGAAAACTCACGGGAGCATTGTCCGCAAAGAAGATATTATTATACGCTCCTCTACTTAGATGGTATCTTGAGCATGGAGCAGTGATCACAAATGTTTATCGGACGATTGACTACCAACCAACTAAGATATTCACTTGGTTCGTGGAGCAGGTGACGGAGGCCCGCCGGACTGGAGACGTGGAAAAAAGCAAGGCGCTGCTGGCCGAGGTGTTCAAGCTGTTAGGAAATAGCGGGTACGGGAAGCTCATCGAAGCCTTGGAGCGGCAAACAAACATCATTTACACCAAAGACGAGAAGGTAGTCGACAGAGCCTTGCGAAGCGCATATTTCAGTGATCTTGACGAGATCGGGCAGGCGTATGAGCTGGAAAGTCGAAAGCCTCGAATCGCAATCAGAAGACCATTTCAGGTAGGAATAGCTGTATATCAACTGGCAAAGCTTCGAATGCTTGAATTCTATTATGACTTTCTTGACAGGTATTTTGACAGAAGAGATTTCGAATTGATTCAGATGGACACAGACAGTAATTACATGGCAATCAGCGCAGAAAAGTTGGAAGACATCGTCAAACCAGAGCTGCAAACAGAATTTGAGGCAAAAAAGCAAGAGTGGTTAGCTTGGGACAAGTGGAGCAGTCGGACCCCTGGGCTCTTTAAACTCGAGTGTGAAGGCAGCAGAATGATTGCACTCTGCTCAAAATGTTATTTCGTCGACGAACCTGAGGGCGAAAAAAAGAAGCTTAGCACAAAGGGGATGTCGAAGAAGCAAAAAGAGATAACCTGGCAGCGTTTCAAGGCAGCTTTGGAAGGCAGCAAGGACATAGCAACTAACAGAGGTTTCAGGATGCGGGACGAGCAGATGGTCACTTACGAGCAACAGAAGCTGGGGTTGAGCGCTTACTACGACAAACGCTGGGTATTGGAAGACGGCATTCACACAGAACCGATCGAGTTTCATGGTTAGATTGCCGGTGGTAGCTGTGTATCTGGAGGGACAACCAAAAGCTCTTCGCGGACAAACCCGCGTTTTGGTCCGTCAAACAAATAATAGAGAACCGGTGCATTTGGTTTTATCATAATCTTTTCAATCTCGTAAACTTTCAGAGACCAGTTTGGGTCGGTAGCTCTTCGCCGGCCACCTTGAAGTTCACCGAGTTGATAGAGATAGCGAACACTTAAACCGGAGGGGAGCTTCTTTTCGTTTACACCAACGGGTCTCAAATAAGGGGTCGAGGGTTTAGATGGAACAGTTTTCTCTTTGATGGCCTCAACGGGTTTCTGACCGGTCAGTCGAGTGACTTCTTTATTCAAAGCTGAAATAACAGAGGGCAGTCGGGCCACCCATTCAGTCGATCTTTTGTCGTCTGGGAGGCGCATTTCAACCCCATATTGGTGTCCAAACAGTCATTCAGCCAGGGTGCGGTTGAATCTTTCAACGATAGCTTGATCACGGTGAATATCCACACGGCCGCGTCTAACCTCGACATTATGTTTCGAAAGAAGTTGATTCACAGCGCCCATAAACTCACGACCAGGATCGATCTGAAGCAGTTTCGGCCACTTCAAAGGACCACGACTATAAATCCGTTCCAGAGCAGCTGCGACTTCTTTGGCCTCTTTTGTGGTCAACGGTTCGGCCTCTTTGTATCGAGAGGCCACATCTACCACTGTGAGGGCATATTTAAAAGTTTTACGGGAGCGTGGTGGGCGATAGTGTGGGAGATACAGAAGATCGGCTTGGTGAACTTTGTTTGGAACAGGAACATCAAATTTCGGTCTTGGAATGTACCGTGGGGCTGGTAAATAAACCTGCCAAAGAGCTTGCTTCATCAACCAGTTTCGAGCCACATCTTCCGAGACTTTCGCTGCCTGGGCTAATTTCTTAATCGCTGCAAACCCTTTCCAGTACCCTTGCGGGCTGTAATAGATTTTTGACAACCTATTGAAAATGCGCGCGCTCATTGTATACCATACAATAAAAAAATGGACGACCCATTTGGTTGTTTGCAAGGTGTGAAAATCTCGTCAAAAATGATGCAAGAAATATTGCAAAAAAGAAATGAATTCCACTTATACCCATTATCAAATATGATTAATCGTTGTCCTTCATGCAAGGAGCAACTAGTTTATGTGGTGAATGAGTTCTGTCGTGAATGTCCAAAATGTTGTAGAGTGTTTGAATGTGATGATGATGAACAGTTCCAAGAAGAAAATCGGGGAAGAAGTTCCACTGCGTCTCCTACGACTAATGTTCATTTAAAACATATTTTTCAGAAATGGAATATTAACAAAATGTTTTCTTCCAGTGAGGTCGCTTTTCTGGGTAAGGTTATTTCTCAATTTCAAGATAAAACAAGAAAGTCAGTAAATTATCCTTGTTTTCTACACAATTATTTTCAAATGGTACCTTCTGAATGCTGGCCTCACAAAAAAGAAATTATGGAATCTATTTCTCATCCTAAAACTTTTGCAACCAGGCGGCGAGCAAAATATGAGTTCGAAAAGTGGTGGAGAACTACTTTAAGCCCCACCCCAACTTTTGTTTCAAATTAATTGTGTTTCTAGCAGCCATATGACCCCACTGTCTTTGTTTGTAAGTAACTGCACAGGGTGAAATAAGGCGTTTCCGTAATTCGGAAAATTGACAGAAACCTGACAGCTGACATTTCCGATACGTTTCCGCAGATCGGTTACGACGGGAAACGTGTAAGAGAAGAATGGTGAGAATGTTCGGCGTTTCCGCAGCGTTTCCGTTAGCTGAAACGTTTAAAATGTTTCCACCGCCGCGTTTCCGCAGCGTTTCCGTTGGCTGAAACGAGCAAGGTTTTTCCTTCGGGTTTCCGCAAACGGATTGGAACGGAAACTTGGCGGTTTTCCATTCCTGGTACTCCGAGATCTGCGCAGTTTAAACTGATATACTCTCCAATTCGGAGTCCAGAACGCTTTCAATGATGTTCTTTACGTTGTTTGGAAATGTTTAGAAATTTAACCCTTGGCCATATAATAGATTTCAAAACAAAGCTGGAGAACCTCATGAAGTTTCTTCGCAAGTACACGGCAAAGAAAGCATTTTTGAAAATGAGTTAAACTGACTCTTTGAGTAAAATGTGTATATTTTACTCAATATGTTGAGTAAAGAATAAATCTACCACTGGACGAAAAAATGAATTTACCGCAAGTTTGCCAATCGAGGAAATTTGTTTTACATTTAGAGTGCTGATATTGCTATTTTTGTGATGTACCACCAAATTATATTATTCGAAAAGCAGTTTGCATTTGCATTTTCTCGCGGGTTCTCGTCGGTTCCCCGCTACGAATTGATCATGCGCGAAGTAGTTCCCTTCCCGACGTGCTTTTCGCAGTTTGGCGCCTGTTTTCAACGACCTTCGGTAGCATTCAAGATTTGAGGGATAAACCTCTGTCGCTTTGGAGAGATGGCTTGTGAACTATTCCTTCTTGCTTGCTTCACGGTCTCTGCTTAGATGCATGCAATCTCCTTACAGCGGATTAACGATCGGTGGGAATGTTTTTCTGCCATTAATCAAGCTTCATCGAGTCAAGTTTGGCCGCCATATTTGATGGCACATGGTTCCTGTTGCGATTGCCAAGGTAAGCTTAAGTTTAGACTGCACAACGTAAGCTTAGGCTTTGATATATCAAAATATTCTTGCCTTGTTTGATATTTACTACTGAAATACCTCTCCTCAAAGGTAAATTTCGTCTTTAATCAAACACTGTTCACGCTTTCAGAGAGAGATCTGTCCTTATGACACCTTCAAACTTCTTTCAAAGACCCTTTTGAAAGACTTGTTCGCAAACAAAGGCAAATCTCTATCTTGTAAATCTGTCAAACCCTGCAAAAACCGAAAAAACTCACTCGCATATTACACTACAACAAGAGATAAATCCGGATCAAATTCCCCACCCTTCCAAGGCAATGTTCAAATTCCCCCCTCCTTAAGCACGATGCACAGTCAAATGCCCGGGGGTGGGGGGGGGGGGGAGGATGTTGAAGCTTCAATTTGAAAGGTACATAATATTTATGAGGGTCCTGAAGGGGTAAAAATGGGAGCTGGGATTTGAGGCACTGGGACTGGGAAAAAAAGTAGCGTATAATGGAATGGGAAAGATGTCCTATCGAAAAACAGAATCTACAACCATTTGAAACCCTTGCTACGTCCCTGAAATGCACAAAAATGCAACAAAATAGTCTTTAACAATGCCTAAAAATTAATTTGTTTGCAAATCAACAGATCTCAAACAAATGTAGTTGTGATCTGATTTTAGCGTTGACTTTAAACTGCATTTACTGAAATCAGCGATTTGGTTGCACAGCGTTAGACGTTCCCTCTGTATGACTCTATGTGCCTAACAGGTCAAACCATGTCTTCGACTAGTTTATTTAAATTGGCAGATACGGGTTAAAAAGTGTTGATGTTGTGGCAATTTTATCCTTGGTTCAATTCTCATTATCCTTTGTTTATGTGTATAGTAATGTTGATAATGAACCAAGGATAAAATTGAACCGCAACATTGAGGGGCCTGCACAATTCCCATATTTCGTGAATGCAGGGCTGTGCTCTGTGCCTCAGGCTACTAGCTTTTGTCTGTGGGCGACTAGAAAAACTCATTTTTGCATAATGCTTAAGGGCTGGGCACCCCAGAATTCACAGTTGGGGCCTTTGGGCACCACTTCTTAGAGCACAGCCTTGGAATGATATTTCTAAAAAGGCCTTCATACGTGTAGCTTAGCTCGTACTTTCTTTTTAGTATTACATGTATATAAGGGGAGGCTTCTTAAAGAGTTTCTTAAATTCAGATGTGGCTGATTCTGTACTAATTGAAGGGTCCAGTCAAAAACTATGCGAAGTGGAAAATTTGCATAAATTGTTTTTTTTCCAGAAGTGCTTGAATTTTTGCATGTGGTCTTCAAATTAATGCAAAAACATGGCCCTGTATTTTTTTCCGCTGGTTTTCACTTTGTGCAATTTCCCCATCAGTATATACTTTAGGCTAGGCAGTGCCAGGTGGTATTGCATAACAAAGAGTAGCATTAACTTTTCTCACATGCAGCTTTGTTTTCTGTTTTAGTGCTGATTTTCTGTCCAAGATTTTACTTCTGGGAGGTGTTTTTTAACAACACTAGCTGGGTACCCTCTATCATTCAGGCGTAATTTGAAGAATTTTTCCTCAAATATTGCTTTCGGGGAGATTTTCTACAAAGCCTTAATGCCTCTCCTTTGATAACGCCTTTCTTGACGCCCCCCTCCTTCAGGACCCTCATTTATGGCTCATTTCTGAGGGCCCGCACCTTTTGATCAAAATTCAAATATATTTTCTTTGTTTTGAATTATCATGTTTACACATTAATTTCATAATGCGAAATCTTTACGCTTGGCACAGTTTGCGAGTGACGCCTTTTTTGTCAGATCTTCAAGCTGTTGTACCATTGTGAGTGACCACATTCACACTGATCACAATTGATTATGGGTTTTGCCTTTGTTTTGAATTACAGTGTATCATGTTTGTACTCTAACATATATTTCCATAATGTAAAATCTTTATGCTTGAGATAAACCAAACTTATTGTCTGAAATAAGCTATTCTGGAAGGGGACAGTTCTTACTAACTTTTCATAGTAGTCATTTAATGAAGATTGTTCCTTGTAAAATATTTGCTCAGAGTTTCAACTGAATACAATGCAGACTACAGAAATGAGGATGCAAACAGTCCAACCGAAAACAGTTTCGTGCAGTTTCTATTCTAGTTCCCAGATGTACTTGTTTTTCTGCTGTTGTTCTTGTCGTTGCTTTTAATGTCATGGCGAGTACTTCATGTTTTTTTTTTGTCAAACTCTTGTAGTGAAGATGCTGCGTGTACATCAAATGTTTCGTCTCCCCGAAAGTATCCACAATCACAAGTGTCCATCTTTACATAAGCATCCAAAATTCACAAGATGCTAATTAAATTAATTTGTTAATTGTTGTACTTTATTTTTATTATTCTTTTTGTTCTTATGTTCTTGATTGTTTCTTCAACAGGAAGAAACCAGTCCCAAATAAGTGACAGAGAGGAAAACAACACCATATCCATTCATAATCTTCCAGGGCGTCCTGTATTCTCCGGCCAATGATGTGCACTTAGCCGCTGGGAAGATAATTTGCGCACCTCAAAGACATCCATTGTTGAGGGAACTCTAGCTTTGTTGGCCACGTTTTATGTTTTTATGTATGAATATCCACCAGGCTCTGTAATTTTTTTTGTATCTACAAAATGCATTTTGCAGATAGAAGATGGGAGAAAGCTGCCATGATCCACCATTAACTTTGTAAATTTAGTACATGACATAAAGGTAGGCACTCACGAGGGGACTAGTCCCTGAAAAAAGTCCATGAGACTAATCCCCTCGTGTGTGCTGGCCTTAAATGTCTCACCAACTGAACAGTGTTAATTGCCACATGTATCTAGTGCTCAACCTTAATGGTTCATTCACGTGATCCGTGGGCTACTAAAAATAATAATAAAATTTGGTAGACAATTTAGACATGACCTGGTAGCCAAGCCCTAATTTATTTATTATCTTTTGGACACCTGTCCTTGTCAAACGCCACTCTGGTTCTCGACTATTCCTGCGATGTAGACAAAACCCAATTTTGACTTGTAAGTCTTTGGCTAGTGGACTGCCGCTAAGGTCGAGCACATGCCTGAGTGGATATAATGGCGCTTTTGTCAATGAACTCAGGTTGGATATTACTTTGTATGAATGATTTTAAATTCATATAGTAATAGTCTCCTTTGCTCTTTAGTTTCAAAGTTCACCACTATATTGAAGTTTTTTATGCATATACGAACTACTTTTTTGAGTTCAGCAATATATATATATTTTTTTGAGTATGTGAACCACTTGACAAAAGTAGGGCCGCCCATCTTTGAATGGGCTGTGTCCAGACCGTTTGTCCATCTTCGAGTGGAAATAATGGTGCTTTTGTCAATGATCTCAGATTGGATATTTGTAAGAATCAATTTAAATGCCTATAGTGATAGTCTGTCACACTTTTGTTTCAAAGTTTAGCACTACATTTTTTTTGAGTTTGTGAACCACTTTTTCATTGACAAAAGTAGGGCCGCCCATCTTTGAGTGGGCTGTGCCAAGACCGTTTGTCCATCTTCGAGTGGAAATAGTGGTGCTTTTTTCAATTATCTCAGATTGGACCATTTGTAAGAATCAATTTAAATGCATATAGTTATAGTCTCCGTTGCTCTTTTGTTTCAAAGTTCAGCACTACATTATTTTTTCGAGTATGTGAGCTACTTTTTAATTGACAAAAGTAGGGCCGCCCATCTTTGAGTGGGCTGTGAAAAGACCGTTTGTCCATCTTCGAGTGGAAATAGTGGTGCTTTTTTCAATTATCTCAGATTGGACCATTTGTAAGAATCAATTTAAATGCATATAGTTATAGTCTCCGTTGCTCTTTTGTTTCAAAGTTCAGCACTACATTATTTTTTCGAGTATGTGAGCTACTTTTTAATTGACAAAAGTAGGGCCGCCCATCTTTGAGTGGGCTGTGAAAAGACCGTTTGTCCATCTTCGAGTGGAAATAATGGTGCTTTTGTCAATGAGCTCAGATTGGACATTTGGAAGAATCAAGTTAAATGCTTATAGTAATAGTCTCCGTCGCACTTTTGTTCAAAGTTCAGCACTATAATATTTTTTTCTCGAGTATGTGAACTACTTTTTCATTGATAAAAGTAGGGCCGACCATCTTTGTGTGGGCTGTGCTAAGACTGTTACCATAATAGGACATTCTCTGTACAGATAGTGAAAATAAAAGGTAATCCACTTAAATGCTGTAGATCTAAAGACGTTTGTTAATGCAGCTTCCACTTCTAAAAGTTGTGTATGAGTCACTTCGTTGGTTAATTCCGATGGGTATACCGTCAGTTGACGAATGCATCCACATTAGCAGGGTATTCCCAACTATGTCTTTTTTTATTAGGCGTATCTGTGATTTACAAGAGAAATCAAATCCCTTCCTATCCCAACTTGAACTTCCCAGCGAATGATGTACCCTTCAAAAATCCAGCGGATAATTGTGTCTGTCAAATTTACAAATCGTGGAAACATAACGGCTTTTAGAGTTTCCGTAACTGCGTAAACCTTGTGGATACGTGATTTATCGTTACATTTACTCTTCGGAAATCCAGCGGATAATTGTGTGTCCGTCGAATTTACGAGTCGCGGAAACACGATGGCTATCAGAGTTTCCGTGACTGCGTAAACGTTGCGGATACGTGAGTTTAAGGAATGCGTTTCCGCAGAGCCGCAGTTGCGGAAACGTAATGTACATCCGTGTTTCCCGCAACGGTTACTTACATTTCCGTTTGCGGATATTCATGTTTCCGTTGAATAACCGTTATGAAACCTAAAACGTAAACGCGTTATTTCATCCTGTGCTGCGTCAAGAGCCTTTACCATTTTTTTATCCGCTTTGTGTTTACAATTTTTTCATTTTCACCGTATTTTTTTTTTCGGTTCGAACAAACATCATAGTCTACATCATGTTACATTGCAATTGCGTTTGTTGCACCTGTTGGTGGTTGATATATTTCCAGAATTTTACCCGTTTCTGGATCGAAGTTTACCTGCTGTTCAAGGGGATTGTATGGCCCTGTATAATTATGTCCAGGTAATACGCAACCCTGTTTTGGTTTAGGAAATTTTCGTATTGCTGCATGTATATCAAACCCAGCCCCATCTAAATCAGGTCTGTCAGTTTTGTAACGTAGGTTTGGTCGAACTTTAGTTGAAAGTTGATCTAACATTTCACTACCAACTTTTTCAATTACTGGGCGGGCTTTGTTCAGCGTGTAATTTATTGCTTTCTTTTGCAGTTTGCGGTCTCTCATAGCTTCAGAAGCGTAATATCGTCCAGCTTCAAAACGTTTTTTCGCAAGAAATGGGATCCCTTTTGTAATAGCTAGATCACCCACCGCCATGGCAACGTCGCCAAATATACCACTGCCCTCCGCGCGGGAGGGCTCACCTAGTTTCCCGGCATAAAACGTGTTTTCGTTATTCCGCAACTAGCGCATTTTACTTTCAAGAGTTTTCGATTGTTCTTTGTGATTACAACCTGTTCACTTCCCTGCACATTGGGCGTGTGCCGCTTTTCTTTCACACAGTACACTTCCATTGTATATATCTTATGAAAAATAATTCTTTACTATTTGCTCGTTTTGAAGTAAATCGTTGGAGAACATTTTCAAAATATCGACGAAACTGGTGCTTTTGTTTCTTTCGTTTAAAAAGAGAAGGCAGTAGTAACCACATCTCACACTTTGTTCCCATTGAATTTGGTTATCATTTCCAAAAAAATTTTTGATTCCGTGCATTGACATTTCTTTTTCCCATTCCAAAGGTGGCGTAAGCCCAAATGAATCAAAATACTCGTACGTGCCATTTTTGGCATGCCAACAACACACCCAATGAGTTCCCAAACTTCCGAAATCATCCAAGTTGATAATACATGGAGAATGAAACATGGGTTTCGTTTCGTTTCGTTTCTGCTAAAAATACCTTTTATAGGGATTCGTAAAAAGTTGCACCATTTTCTGAGGTCAATGTTGGATAGAGGTTTATCTTCAAACTTTATTTTTTTTCAAATAATCATCCCAAGTTCCAAAGAAAGGTGGAGGTCGAATTTGCATTCCACCACCCTTTTTTGGAGGTGGAGGGAGGGGTGGTGCTCGTCGTGGTCGTGAGCGTGGTGGTTGAGTTTGCAAACCTTTTCCAATTATTTTTTTGACTAAGTCGATAGCCAAAGGTATTCCAATTGACGCTAACATACCAAGAAAACCACCATACTATGCTGAACCTCCCTTTACAAAACCTTGTCCAACAAGATATTGTTCTACCGCCTTTTTCTGAGTAGGAGTCATTTGCTGGACAAATTTATAAAGCTCAATTTCCTTCGGCCTCCGAATATCTTTTTCAGCACCTTTTCAGCGCCGAAACTCAAACCTGCACTTGCTAATGCCCCAAGGGCTCTCTTTATCAAAGGTCGTGCCAAACCTAGCACAGCAGAAAACAAATTTCCACCACTCTGCGCAGTATTTTGAATCTGGGTCTGGCTTAATTTTAGCTCAACCCCTTTCCCTGCCACTGCAGTTTTCTTCAGTCGCGAGATTTGAGTAGCAGTGACAAGGAGTTCGTCACCGCGCCCAATTTGGCCTGGTTTAACTCTCAGAGTAACAGCTGTCTTCGAAACATAAGCTTTTTGAAGTTTCTTTTTCTGACCATCAGTCAGTGCGATTTTATATGGATGATAAGTTGTGCTCATCGTGAGTGTATATTATATTCAAAATTTTTTTTTCTCGACGACAACAAGCTCATTACCAATTTGTTCCAACACAAATTCTTATTCATTCAAAATCACAGCAAAGATTTTATAATTTTGAGCGTTAGCGGCTTCGTTCAGTCTGTAATGGAATTCGAGCTTTTTTGGGTCGCCTGTCACACTTTCTTTGGTATTTCGTAGATCAAAGTAGATGATTGGGTATAACTTCTCGAAGTTGGCGATCTGCAGCTGAACGCCGGTGTTGTAGTCGTTCTTTCTGTATCTGAAATTTATCAAATCATTCAAAATTCTTATTTTGAAGTCATGATCGTAATCAAGCTCAGGGTAAAAGCTTGTGCCGTATTGGAGGCAGCAAGTGTCCAATCTTGCCGAGTTATCACCATCGATATCAAATGTGTCAAAGATGTAAGGGTTTTGCGTGTAAGAATTTTCTTTCCGACTTTGTTGAAAGAATATAAAGACATGCTTGGGGTTTTTTATCCCAGGTGTAATCAACCACGTACCATTTGCATCCCTTCGGGAGGTGCTCGCAGACAAAACTTCTTTCAAGTATTTCCATTGGGTTGGCTTCAAGAAATTTTCAATGGCCAGGGTCTGTCCTTTACCAGTTAAATGTAATTGTGGGACTCACAACTCAAATTTACGGACAACAATCCTTCGAGCTGTTCCATCGTTTTGGTAAATCATTTCTCTGTCGTCTTGTAGATCAATTTCAAACTCAAGTTGCATTGGTGGCAGCAGCCTTTCGGAAAGACCTTCGAAGAAGGAGTATCGGTTCAAAGGGATAATTGTCTGAACTATCTCGCCTCCATGTGATAGAAGCGCCCTTGACCGCATTCCAAGATTCGTCGCATTGTTATCAGTCGCTGTGCTGGCGTCAGAGTCAAGATACCAAAACTGATTTTTTGCCACGCTTCTCGAAAAATCGTCCGAAAAGTCAAGCAGGTTTTTCATTAAAATAACCTTGTGGATATTGCTCGCATCGTACAGTTTTTTTCCAGATGATCTAAGGGTCAAATTTTTAATTAATGAGAAAGAACCATTGATCGGAGCTGATTCGGTGTCAGCGTCAACGTTGCCTCCGTTTGCTGAAGCTTCAAACTTAAAATCGACGCGGAAATAAGCATTATACCAGTCATAAAAATTGTCCCTGTCTCTTACAGTAAATTTGTAACCATTCTTGTTTTGAGTATGGTTATTCCCAGGGAAGGTGAGAGGGGGGGCCAAATTAACGTGGACGTATGTAGTCTTCTCGAGGTATGGTTGAAATCTGAACATATTAACAAGCCTTTATATTAAGAGCAAAAATTTCTGCGCTTAAATTTCGTTTGCCAAAAATTCGATTCAATTTCATAAGGGCGTCATCTGATTTTTTTGGTACTTGGTTTTGCAAAATGTTTGCAAGTTTCTTTTTTGCATCCTGCGACACCGGTTTTTTCTTTAGCTCTTGCAGTAGTTTTCGTATTTGTTTTGAACCTTCTTCGACAGCATGTTCACCAACTTTCTGCCCTGCTTTTTCAGCTATTGTTTTTGTAGCTTTTTCGGCGGTTTTCTTCACAGTGCCTTTAAATACTTTACCGATGGTCATAAGGGTGTCACGTATCACACCCGACCCTTTATGTTTATATCGAAAAGTTCCGGTGTTTTCGTCAAAAAATCTTGCCCACTCGCTCGGATGATTCATGATTGTATATTTATACCAACAAAATACTTACTCTTTTTCAATCGTTAAGCTAAGCGCAAGGTCTATCCCGTTGAGATCCAGGGGATTGCCTCTTCCGTCCGTCACACTAATCCTTATTGAATCAATAACGCTTTTGTTCACAGGATGCCACTTAATCCGATGCAGTACTTTTTGAAATGGATAACTGACTTGAAGATCTGCTGTTGAAAAACTGTATATGACATCGCTTGGAACATTGTTTGATATCCGGCTGATCAGATCGCAGTGGATAAACACCCAATCAACGCCTCTTGTGATATTTGGGACTTTTCTTCCGACACTATCTCCACTCAAGATACTTTTCCCATAACCAAGCAATTCAGAGAAAGATCCTTGAGACAAGTCAAGCTCATAATCTTCATGCATCAAAATGACAACCCTGTAAATTGCCAGATCGAAAGGAAGATTGAAAATGAAATCGCTGTCTTTGTCTTTCGGGTCTACTTTACCGGTGTGGCTCTGAAGAAAATGGTTGATGTCTTTGTAATCATACATTCCGTTCGGAAAAGTTAAGGTCTGCCACGCTTCAGTTTTCTTTCTCCAGCGAATTTTGTTATTATCAAAAGAGGCATCTATGTTGTACCATGAGTAGCTCATTGTGATAAGTTCGTCCAGCGCGGCTTTATAGTTTCCTGAATCTAAATAAATCGGAGATGGAAAATTAATTGTGAAATCGTGTGAAACATTCCGTTCTCCGTCACGTTGTAGTTTTGCGAGGCTCGAGTCAAGTAGAAGATCGAAGGACATCATCATTGGAGTATATAATTTTTATTTGCTTTTTATCAATTGTGCCGAGTTCAACAAGTGAATCAAGCAGATATGATACCTGATTTTTTAGTTTTATTGAGCTGTTTCCTGCTTTTATCGATCCTAAGCTCAAATGAAGTTGGTCGATCAATTTTTCAGCTTCATCAGTGGTGCCGCTTCCTACAGTTTCCCAATCCTGTTCAGAAAAGTCCTCTTCATTGTCGGAAGGCTCAAGATAAGGTCTCCTTTTCAAGACAGCGCTTTCCAGGGAAGTTGGAGGAGATTCTTTACTTTTGCGTGGGGGTGTAGCTTTTAGTTTTTACTTCCCCTCCTGTAACCGTTTCTCAAGAGATGCTTTTTTTGTTGACTCTTTCTGCGCATAAATTGAATCTCTTATTTTTCTGAGATCCTCTGCGGTTTTACCATATAAGTCAGAATCTTTTTTTTTTACTCTGTAAGTGGGGTCATCTCCGTATTTCGTGAGCAGCTGATTGATCGTTCCCAAAAGGGTTGATAAATTTTTTTTTGTTGACTTAGACGGTCCCGGCATCACCGGTTCTTCCATCAACGGTGGGGGTGGTGGTGGAAAATCACCATCAAATTCTTGATATGGGGGTGGTGGTGTTGGTGGTGTTGGTGGTGGTGTTGGTGTTGGTGATGGTGCTGATGTTGGTACATCCGGTCTGAATTCATCACCAAAAGGGTTAATTTCGTCAAATTTATCCATTGTGTAATCAGGACCTTCCTGCTCCTCTTCTTCTTCTTCTTCTACAGTGGCGCTGCTCTTTTCATCAAGTCTTTTTGTAATAAGTTTAAAAAGTTCTTCTCCTGAAAGCTGACCAAACTCTTTGCTTATTTTGTTTTTCTGAATTTTTGGTAAATTTCTTGTGTTTGCTGATCGACCGCCGACTTTTCTTCAGCCAACTGATGCCACTTTTTCACTGACATATTTCCAGCGTGAATATATAGAAACAAAAAAAAAATGAAGATTCCAAATTATGACCCAGGTGTTTCAAAGAGTAACTACGCGCAAGGTCACCCTTGTATGCCAGAAGATGTTTTCCGTATGCTTATTTGTGGACCCAGTAATTCTGGTAAAACAAATACATTGCTATTTATGATTTATAAGTTGTTAGAGTTCGATAAGATTTATTTATTTTCAAAAAACCTGCACCAGAACAAATACCAGGATCTTTTACGGACATTTGATGAAGAAATAAACCCCAAGGTTGGTTATGAGGTTATCGAGGCTTACGGTGATGAAATCATTCCACTCGATGAGCTTCCGGTGGACAACCAAAAAATTGTTGTCTTTGATGATCTTGTTTGTGAAAGCAACCAAAACAGCATCATTAATTATTTTATCAACGGGCGGCACAGAAACTGCTGTGTTATTTACTTCACTCAAACCTTCTACAAGGTGCCGAAAAACATCCGGGATAACTGCAGCCATTTTTGTATTTTTAGATTTCTTCCACGAGAAAACAAACGGATCGCGGACGAGATAGGTGTTGATCATACCACGTTAGATCGCGCCACCGATAAAAAATACTCTTTCTTTTACTATGACAAGCCCCGAAAATTAATGAAAAAAATTTTGATGAAGATATATAATGGGGTATATTAACAGCCAAATAGGTGAAACTAGCTAAACGATGAGTGAAAGTGAAAAAGTGGGTCCTCCTGGCCCCGAGGGTCCTCCTGGGTCGAAGGGTGACAAAGGCCCAGCGGGACCACAAGGTCCTTATGGACCGAGGGGTGAAAAAGGTCCCACGGGACCACGAGGTATGATTGGTCCCCAAGGCCAGAAAGGGCCACAAGGACCTCAGGGTCCAAAAGGTGACAAAGGTGATCCTGGGCCTGAGGGTAGTGCCAGCGGTTCTGCTGATATTGACATGCAAAATAAGTACGATATTTTGCGATTAAAAAGCAACCCTTATCCTGTCCAAGGTGATCTATCAAAGGTAATAAACTATCAGGACACGAGAAATATCTTTCTTTCAAAAAAGGAAGGCGGGAAAATGGAAGCAAGCATTGATATGAATAATAATACACTTTACAACGTAAAAGACCCAGAACAGGTAGATCAAGCCACAAACAAAAAGTATGTCGATAATCAGCTTGTAAAAAAACTGGATAAAGCAGCTGATATTGATATGAAAACTAATTCGATTATCAATATTGATCTTCCATCAAACCCAAGAGACGCCGCATGTGTCGAGTTTGTTAACTACAGAGTTGATGACATAACACAAAAAAAGTTTCTCAAATTTGATGGCACTAACAGTATGACTGGAGACTTAAACTTAAATAATAATACAATTGTCAACTTACACACCGATGGCAAAGATCCGAAATCCGCAGTTAAAATCTGCAGTTAATGTTAATGTCATCTATGTCAGATCTTGTCAGTCAAACAATTCATGAATCCCATATCACTAGCTCGACAAATAAAAAGGACGCCTTCAGATACTTGATGGAAGACACTGATGAATCTTCGAGTGAAAACAACATCGACGTTTTGGGCATCAACGATTTTCCCGAATCTCCACATCAAATAAATAAAAAAGCTTACACTCTCAAACTCCTGTTTGAAAAAGACTCACCAAACCAATACCGGTCACGCCTCGGTTTTGACCTCCATCCATTTCCGGTTGGTTACTACACGATGGTTGTGGAATGGTTTCCACCAGAAATGAATGAGGTGAGTGTAACACCACAAGCCACGACGATTTCAATTTCTAACCATACAACCAAAACATTCGAGAAGTACACCAAAACAGTTATCCACTTTCACAGATGGGGTAGCTCACCCCCGCAATACATATTCCTCGACCTGCACGGCACGGTCCGTGATTCATCATTCATAAAAATTGGACATCTAATTGTTTATGGTGTTAAAGAAACAATTTCAAACGTTGATCCAAGTGTCAATGACACCGCCTTTGTTATTGAAAATGGACAAATGGTAATGCAAACAGACTTTTCTTTAAACGGACACCTACTACGCTCTTCCATTCACCACATAAACGGTTTTTTGAATTCGAAAAAAGAGGACAACACATTTGTTTTAAATGGCGCCGAAATAATTTCATTGCCAGGTGGAGCGATTTTGAAAAACATTGATGACTATTGCATGCGCTCTATAAACCCTCCTTCGGATTCTGATGTCAATATTAATAAACACAAAAGAATATCTTTAAAACTCCAATCATCTTTACGGAGTTTTTTGACTGGAAATTTGAGCTCTTCAAGAATTTTTACCTCAGCAAAGAGTGGGTGGTGTCAGACGATAAACCCAAATTCTTTCCAAATGCCTTCGTCCGGAATTTTGGCAATAGAACTAAATATGGGTGCCAACATTTGGAAAAGTTACAGCGCAATTATACTTCTTATCGAGTATCAAACAAGTGCGTGATCACTTTCCACAAAATTTTTTCATTTATTATATATCACAATGCGGGATATTTTCGAATTCAACCATATCGACCAAACAGAAAGTTAAAAAGAGAAAGTTAAAAAAATGAAAGATTTATATGCTTATTACCACAAGAAACATTATGGTTATGAAACGTTGTACCGCGGTTTTCGAAGAAAAAATTTTGTTTGTAATCTTTCGGCTGGCAAATTAATTATTAGTGCCGCAGTAGCCGGGGGAATTACGTTGAACCCCGTTGTCTTTGCAACTTTAACAGGGGTCGGTCTTATTTTAAAAGCAGTGGCAAGTCTTAAGAAATACGATAAGAAAACAGAACAAGCAAATTTTGCCCGTATCGAATACCAAAAAATCCTTGATGAGATTCGCTTTTACCTCAGAGGCGAAGCTTTCGACGAAAAGGTCTTTCTTGATAGATTGAAAATGATAGATAATTTCGTCACTGATCATTGCATGGCGATTCCGCCATCTATTTCTAAAAAGTATGAAGAAACATTCGCTCCGTTGTAGATTTTCAAAGTAATTATATACGCTAACAAAATGATTGTAACTTTGCAAGCTATTTGTTATTTCACCGCCCGAAATGAAACAAATACGATTTATCACTCGTGAGTGTGTTTCAAAAATATTGTTACCAACTCGTGACAAAGATGGCTACCCCAGTTCAGGACTAGATGTGGTCTCCTAAAACGATTTTTTCCTCATAAAGTTGAAAATCAAACCTTTTTTCTTATAAAAAACGAAAAATGCGTGGTAGTCACGCGTGACCTTATGTGACAAGAGGCGTGACATTGCGTGAAGGCGAGCGTGACAGTCACGCGTTAAATTGCGTGACAGGTCACAAGAAATGACAAAACCCTTGTCGGGGGGGGGGCTCGGTGGCTGTTCTTGCCTAGCCTCGGCTAGGACTTTGACCTCACCGAAGTGAGGATTTCACCGCTGACAAGGCGATTGTCCATTCCACATTTTATCTCTGGGAGCGAGGTTTGAAATCCCGAGGGATTTCTGAGCACCCCCCTGTTACCAGTAGGGCCGAGGCGGGCTCACCCGTAGGGTACTCTCCCACTGGAAGGAGTTCCCCTATACCTCGTAATTCACCGCCTGCACAAGCCCTCAAACATGGTTCAGATAGTGGCCAACTATCACCCCACTAAGGCTTCACCAGTGAGTGAACTAATATATACACACACACACACACCATTCTTCTTCTATTTCTTATGGTACCCTTTTTCTGTCCTTCACCTAAATGTCGCAATAATTGGATGTTTACGCATGCGCTTTTGGGCAGCGGGATGATGTCAGCATAATTAGAGACTTAAATTATAGCCAACAGCTTCTGAAGCCAAAAATGCTTGTGCTTTTCCACGCGATTTGCTTTATTTTCATGGAACTTTCTACACCCATTTGGCAGAAAGAGGTTAGACATATCAAGTCTTTGAAGCCATGCAAGAAGCAGACAATATTTAAACGGGTTCGATTGATTCCCTTGTTCAAGGAATAACACATCTTACGATCGATCGAATGTTGGGACCAAATCTTGTTATTTCTCGTTTTTTACTCTTCACATTACTTCGACATCTTCTGTGGTGGCAAAAAAAATCTTACAGCGCGTTAACTGAGCGTACTTTTTTGGGGGGTAAATTCTGTCTGGTTCGTTTTTTTCAGCCCAAACACTAAATTGCAAATCACCCGCCATGTTTTTTACTGCTCGTCAAAGGTCTGGGAACGAGAAATATAGACTTCCTGTCTCTTTCTGAGAAAAATGACACGCAACGGTTCCGCTTCACAGAATTTCACCTCGAGCAGAAAAGTACACGCTATTAAACGAATGTATCTTCAATGTATCTTACTATGGATGTCTGTACAGATCAACAAGCGATCTCACAAGACTGGCCAACAGAGGAAAGCTTTCAAAGAAAAGAAATTTTAAAATGGCGGGATATTTCAGACGCTGTGTACAAAATTAAAAATGTTTCACACCGGAGAGGTAAGTTTGGGAATTCAGCTATCTTAACTTTAGAAACAAAGAATGGAGATGACTTTAGTGTGTGGGCCCCTAAACGCCTTGCTGAAGACCTGCTAGAAGACAATTCTTCTCAATTTGTCTTCAAAAGAGGTCTCAAAAGATCCGAGTCTTCTGGCAATGAATATTTTGATTTCGATCTAATGTAATCATGTCTGTGTGTATATTGATTACGGCTTCACTGGACCGCGAAGTCACGCGCCGTAAACACAACTCGGGAAATGCGGTCTTCTTCTCCCAATATATCAGTGCAATACTTGACTAGGGTTATATCATAGATCGGGACAGAGATGGTTAGTTCATGAAAGATTTCTTCTTGTTTATAACAAGGGTAACAACACCCTCCCCGACAACAGTGCATATAGGCTATACACACCAGAATATGCACAAGCCGCTGCAGAACAGAAAGACAGAAAGAAAGGAACAGAACAGAAAGGTTGTATTGAAAGCTCATCGTGAACCAGGTCCCAACCCAAAGCCGCTCGCTCTCTCAGTTTTATGGCGAGGTAATGTTTGCAAATTATCTCACGTAGCTCAGGCGGTAGGCTTTGTATGGTTTCGGTAACCTGACAGTTGTTTGTATCGTTGTTGAATCCGGCAGCCATCGATCTCAAATTGGATTCACAAATCTCTAATGGGATTGGCAAACCAAAGTTGATTATACATTATACATTTTTTTTGTTCGTGTCCGGTTATGCTTCGTTTTGTTAACTGATTTTTCTTCGGTTTGTACGCTGAGTGGTTTAAAAGAGAAAAATACGGGTGTAGGAATGAGGTGGTATTTGTCAACTACCGACATTACTACTGCTTTATCTATTTAATACTCTCTGTGTAACTCTAGATGATTGATAATTTTTCCTTTTTTAAAGGCGTGAAAGTGGCAGCTGCAAAGAGAAAATATTGTAAATACTTAGCATCGTGTCAGTATTTGATTCATTATAGCACCTTCAAAAAAGAAAGGATATCAAACTCACTAGGATATCACTTTTTATATATCATATTTTATACTTCTTTAATTCCTCTTCTATACCGTTTAATAATAAAGCAACTCAAGGGACTGTCTAATTTTTGCGGAATTCTACAGAACGTTTTCATGCCATCAAATAATAAGAATACTTTATGAAAGCAAAGCACATTATTTACTTATTATATAAATGACGTTTTAATACATTTCAGTTTTAAAATAGATTTCATGGACTTCCGAACTGAGAATTTTTAGCAACACAACCAAAAGCGAAATCACTGAGAAAAGGAGATAAGCAAAAAAAATCTTCAAAGAATGCTAAAAGATGTCTTGTTTTGAACAACTTGTGGGCAATTACTCCGACATCAACGCTTAATTCCAGTGACAAACATCTCAGGACTAGTCGAATATGTGTTACTTCCGCATAACAGTGATGTAGCCAAACCTCGAGCTCTAAAAACTTTCCCAGATGAATTGGCAGAGCTGGGAGTCAAAACGTGTTTGATAAAGAATAAGAAAATTCTAAGCGAATTGTTAGAAAAAGAAAAAGAATATCCAGACAATGAAGACTCCAAAAACAACGAGGAACAATCTATAGACAGCAAAACTGAAAAGGAAACAGTTTTTGAGAACAATCACTCCCATGAGACTGAAAACAGTGATCCGGAAGTGCAAAGCGACAACCAGAATAGCGACTCTGAAAGCAAACTGATCGTACAGCAAAAGAATCTAATTCGTGTCCACACGGTGTGAAGGCTTAAATGTTTATCATACTGCGGTCATGAAATGTCCCAAATGCTTTTGACACGGTAACCGTGAAACTTGCCCCGTCTGCAGTCATAATATTCCCCTTGACCGAAAATATAATATATAGATTTAGCCAAGCCTAAAAGCGGAGCTCCACATCTCTCTTTCATGCTTATTGACCCGTAAAATACAGTAAATTTTAGTTGTGCAGTTTAATATTCCCCAAGAGGTGAAAAACAAGGGAAAACGTGCGGACCGCTGACGAAACTGTGAGTTGGCTTATTTTTCTTCAAAGAGAAGACTTCAGCCCGACTTTCGCCGACAGCTCTTCTTGTAGCATTCTTTCGAAAGCTTGCTTATTAAATTCAAGAAGAGTACTTGTAAAACTACAATGGCTAAAAAAAAACCACTTAAGTTGCTCCCGGTAGCGACTCGACTCGACAGACTTTTCCATACAAATACACATTTCTCACTGATTCCAATGCATCCCTCTGGCTGTTTAGTTCTGTTAACCATGAAACATTTCTCGAAATCTAGCTTGCTAAAATAAATAATATTTTCCGGGCATCAAACCGTTTACTGACCACAATTACCCAAAAACTATCTTCGGAAACTTTCAAGCACACGTATAATTATCAAAAGAAAATGGCATAAGTTTTTCAACTTCGAAGTATTAGTCGGACGCTTTCAAGAACACACCCTGAAGTAATTTTAGGAAACTTTTACAGTCTCATTTTAAACAAAATAGACTTAAACCGAGAAATGCTTTGCTTGTAGTTACTTAAATAAAGATTTCATTTCGATCTGTAACTAAAGGGGCACTGAAATGGCTTAGCGGTGAAAAACAAAACTCGAAAACATACCACACTGAACTCACTCACTGAAACGGCGATTCTATGTTTAGTCGCTAAATTGGGACAGAAATGTCATTCACTTCAAATGAAGAAACTAATGTATAACAATATAACAATATAAGGAAGATAACATATTCCACAACTGAACAAAAAATATAAGGAGCTTTACACTAAGACTGACTATAAACTTTAAAATGACGACAGAGCGACTCTTCAGGTGTTGAATACTAAATTACGAATTAGCCAAAACAACCCAATATGCGTTGCCGAAGAAAAACAGTGACCTACATTGAAAGAAACAACACAGACTCAGTCTAGAATAGTCACGATTTCCACTTTTCGAATAAAATACACTAGAATTGCTCTAAGAAAAATATTGAAAATTACGCACAATAAAAGTTCAAAAGGAAATTGAGCGTAATTAAGTTAAGCCTAATAATATCAGATTGCTCACTTAAATGAAAATTCCTTTAATGAATAAATACAGAAATGGGGACAAAAAACCTTCAAAAACATGAAATATCATTCACATACGAAGCACTTGTTTGCCTAGGAAAGCAAGCTGCATTTATATTTCCCCTCGACTGAAGTTACTCGCAAGCCGGCAAACGGGAACTACAAGGTAATTTCACAGCTATTTTAAACAAGTTCTTAAAACATGTCAAGAAAATTACCGTAATTTACTAAACATGTAAAGTCGCTCAATTAAACAATTTTTATAATGTAAATCCACAATCAAATCTGTAATTTACTTTACCACTGAACTGAAAGAAGGACTTGAAAATCTAAACGAAAGTCGCCGGGTTCTTTCCAGATCTCCTTAGCTTTGAAAAAAGCAAGTATGTCCTCGAACAAGGATTTCCTGCCTTCAAGCTCTCCAATGTCTTCTATATGCGCCATCGAGATTGAAACAATCCTTTTCCTTTTCATGATGAACTGTTACAAGTCTTCATTCCAAGAATGTATTACAATTATCGTATTGATAATCGGGCGTACGAGGAATCAGCCGCCATATTGTTTATATCAGCTACAAGAAAAGATTGCATTCCGCCTCCCCCGGTCGGGTTGTCTTGGGACTCCCCTCACCCTCCCCCAGAGTCTGTACGGACGGACGGACGGATGGACGGACGTACGCTGACGTCAGAACCAAAATTTTTCGGATCAATGGGTTACCAAATTTGCTTACCCATGGTGCTCCGCGAGCTCCGCTATGAAAGAAGAAATCAAGAGATGCTTTAATTGTGGAGCTGTGACACACCACAACCGGAAGAAAACAAGAGACTTTTTACCCTCCTGAAGAAGGAGGAAACGATTGATTGTGTATAAAGGACTTTGCTTCGTACTAATTGAGCGAATGAAATAAAGGTTGATTTGTTAGTGAATATCTGCGTGTTTAATGTCTAATATTTTTCTGTGATGTTAACATTTAAATTCACTCGAGTGCAGTGAGCGAGCACTCTTTTTGTATGAGAACAAAAAGTGCTTAAAATAATTTGCTTCAGCGGGTTTGCAGAATTTGAAAACGTTGTTTAGCCGCGCTTGGCTTTTCATCGAATTCCATGGCAAGAAAATATATCGCAAAGCAAAGTATAGGTTTCTGTAAGGGGATAAAGCAGAAATAAAAAAGAATTTCAATAGGCTATTAGATTTGTATCCAATCAGCAGCCGGGGCAATTCTGGGCAAGTCTATTGTGTTTATTGTTCCTATTGTGTTAAAACGACGCCGAAGACGGTTATTTACATATGAATGATTTACCTAGCCAATATTGTTCCTATTGTGTAAGAGTGACGCTCATTTCGTATGAAGGAACTCAGTTGTTTACTTTACAGGAACTCAGTGGAACTCACCCAGGAATCCAGGGGAACTCCACAACGAGGTAATTATTTTAACATCCTATACTACTTACCTCCCAAAATATGCCTAACGTTACAAAGCTGTAAATATCAAATTGATATGAGGCCCTGTTAGGGGGGGGGGGGGTCTGAAAAATCCATAACCCTGGGTAAATTTTGGAAATAATCCGTACCCAAATTTTGTAAACAAATATATCCCTAAAATAAAATTTAAAAACAATCTCTATACAATACCCCTTTATTAAAATTTCGTTTCACATGAAAAGACTTAGGTACAGTATGTCAGGTATGTCAAGGCATACCCCTGACGAAACGTAGGGGTGGCTACTGAGTCTGTGTTGTTAAAAACAGTGAGTCGTATCTTTCAGACATGACTTCTGTTGTTGTGCCATAGGCTGATGGAGTTTATAAACGAATGATGATAGTTTCTCTGTTGTAACTGGGCCTGGCATCACAGCCTGATATAACAGGTTTCCCGACTGGCCTTGGGGCTGGTTTCGAATAGGGTGTAGAATATTGGAATTATGGGGCAGCTATGGTGTTTGACAAAGCCATGTTTTGGTCGTTTCATCTATAAGGTTTCCAACTAAGGTAGAGTTCGCTAATAAGCTGTTGAACTCTCAGGTTTGTTTCCTCCACCATAGGATTCACAAGAGGTCTGTAGTGTTCCCTGTTATCTAGCTGGGTTTGACCTTCTTTAATTTTATCTTCAATGTTAAGAGCTACAGTTGTAGTTCCTTTGTCAGCCTTTTTAAGGCTAATGTTGGTGTCACGCTTCAGGGCTTGCCTTGCTTTCAGCGGGATTAATATTAGCCTTTGGCTCGGAATTTTGAATTTTGAATTTTGACCATGAGACCTCACTGGAGATAAAATATATGTGTCCTTCTTTTTATAACTTTTAAGACCTTTTAATACCATTTTATGTAAGGGTAGTCAATGTGACAATCACTGATAATAATCCGTAATTTTAAAATGCAACGCAAATAATCCGTAATCTTTAAATTTAGTGGCCAATAATCCGTATCCCTTCTCTAAACATCCCTAATAATCCATAATCCTAAAACCCTAACAGGGCCGCTATAATCAAGGGTTACTAACTAAGGGTTTTGCATTTAGCTTTAATGTTCAGTATATATCATGCCCCCCCCCCCATTTTTCGACCCTTTTGTTATTTTGTCAGAAAGAAGCATGTCAAAGCCACCAAACCTGTTCAGGTGTTCCGTGGAGCTTATGAAAAACTGTCCATTCTTCGATCAATGTGTAAAGACGGTAAGGCAAGAATATTTTTGCAATGTTTACTTAGTGTCGTTCCAATGACTAAAATACAGGAGACAAGATAAATACCAGGGGCGCATTTAGGGGAGGGCCGAGGGGGCCGCGGCCCCCCCCCCCCCCTTTTGTCCGGGAATTTTTTTTCCTTTGTAACAACGTCTGTCCGATGGTACTTCGTGCTTCGTTACTTGAGATATATTTCCTTTAATAAATATTATCAATAAGAAAATTTATCGAACGTTGTTCGAATCAACCACCCTTATGAACAAGCTTCAAACCGACAAACTTAAAGATGTTACAGGCGTCGCCCTTGTCACAAGTGCAACTGTGGAACGTAGCAACTCATCACTGCACTGTTGCCGCTCTTTATTCACAAGGACATAGCTCTGGATTATGATGTAATTATTGACGACTATGCCAAGCGCAGCTAGAGAAGGATGACATTTATTAATCCCCTGCAATGAATGTTCTTATGATTGTTCTTAAACCCCTACAATGACTGTTCTTATGATTGCTATCAAAGTCATGCATGTCCTTGGGATACATTTCGTTTGTTCAAATTTTTTTTTATAAATCCTCTTAGAATCTGTGTCCGAAGCTTACATTTCAGTTTAGTCGCAAATGACCAATGCTCCAAGAATGCATGCAGTAAATATCCGTCTCAAAGAAACTAGATTTGTCAATTTTTCACGGAGAAAATGTTGCCGCCTTTGCCGAGAGATTGTACTCTCGTCGCAATTGCTACGGCCCCTGCTAGCATTATAAAGTGTTAACTACTTCTTCGACCACAACCACACCTGTGTTTTATTAAATATTTGATAATTACGTGTTCAATATGGAATCCAGGCATTTGCTAAATGTAAGCGGCCAGAATGCACTAGATTGCATCTCAGAGAACGTCAATTTCAAAACTTTTCGGGGGGAGCATACCCCCAGACCCCCCTACAAAATCGCGCCGCTGGCGCGACGGATGGGCCCATATTGCCACTATGCTATATCTTTCGGCCCCCTCCATCACAAAATCCCCCGTCCGCCCCTGAATACGAGAAAAGATGGAATATTCAGCATTTCTTATTTCTTCTCCGAGCTTAAAATTCACTATCTTTCTTTATTTATCAAGATAAATACAGTTTGTGTAAGCTATATATATTATTTGCCGGCCGGGAGGTCCGTATTGAGAAAAACTGTGCCAGAGGTCTTGAGTAGGGCCCGAGGCCGCAGGCCGAGGGCCGTGCTCAAGACCGAGGGCACAGTTTTTCTCAATACGGACCGACCAAGGCCGGCAAATAATATTTTTATTTTTTTCTTGTTGTTTTTCAAAAGTTAAACGTGTCTTGTTGTTTTCGGAAAGCAACGTTTTGCAAGCGCGCGTAAAATGAACCATGAAACGAAGCCGTTTGTGACACCAGAGCAGCAAAATACGCTTTTTTACTCTGTTAAAACTCAGAAATCACAGGAAGCAATATAACTAAAAGAAACCCCTTTATTTTCCCAAATTTCGATACATGTAGCTAACTCCTGCTCGATTTACTCAAATGTTTGTCGAAAGGGAAGAGGCGATTTACATTGTACAACCTTCGGTATTTTAACAAGAAATTTTGGAAAGAAAGTTTTTAACGACAATGTACAAAAAATTTCAGAATTCTAAGTTTCGGAGAACGTTTTAAAGATTTTAAAGGTTTTAAAAACCCATTACAAATTTTTTGTTATTGACGTTCCGTTGACCGCGGTCAAGATCGGAAAATTCCGCCCGCTCCCGGAACCAATCAGATTGCAGGATTTGGTTCATCTTGCCCGCTCACGCGCTGAGAAAAAAATAATAGCTTATATGTTATGGTATAACTTTGTCTTTGGTTCAATTTTTATTTTCCTGTAAAGCGTAATTTTTATCATTGTATTTATTGACACACACTACCAACTTACCATACACAAAGACAAAGGAAAATACAAATCTGAACTGAGGTGTTTACATGTGTTTGTATTGCATTATGTTTTTTTTTTCGAAAAAATAAAGTTCCTTGTTGAATACAGTTTTACTTCTGAATGGTTGAGAAAATTGAGCTAGCTTTTATCACCAATCACAGGGCATAGTAATGCAAAAACAAGCAAACACAAATTATTGGAAAACCTTACTATAAGTACTTAGGCCTCAGCCAGCGACCAGTCTACTAGTTTAAGCAACTTTTTGTCAAGCTTTAAAATACATCTATTTATTAGGCCTGGCACATGAGTGGAACTACACGTATACTTTTGTCTCTAAGAGAATCTGTACATGAAGTTAGGGTACTAGTATAGGGAGAATTTTTGTTAATTCTAGGAACTCCCTTATTGGCTCTGACTGGAACTGCAGATACAGAGACTGAGAATACTGTGATCAAGGAGCTCGTTATGAAAGATCCTGTCAAGTTGTTTGTCAGCCCAAACAGATGCAATCTACGCATATCTATTAACAAAGTTGGAAGAGCTGACATGTTGAAGCAACTGGATTGGCTAGTTGAACTGATAAAGGCATATGGCAAGGACACCCCCAAAACCATTGTGTTTGTGACACCATGTATTCAATAGCAAGTGTGTTCAACTACCTCATGGTGTCACTTGGAGAAGAAGCCTTCTATCCAAGTACATCAAGGAAACGAATACATTGCTTGATTGGTATATTTCAATCTCTTTCGCGTAAAGAATACAAAGAGAGGCTATTGCTTTCATTTAAAAACAATGGACTGAAGCGTGTTGCCATTGCTTCTACAGCACTCAGTATGGGGGTAAATTTTCCAGATGTTCGTTATGTTGTGCTGTGCGGCCCTGCAAGAAGCCTTCTTGATTTTCATCAAGAAGCAGGGAGAGCTGGACAAGATGGCCTGTCTTCAGATGTGATATTGTGTTTTTACGGCCAACAGTTGTCACACTGTGAGGCCAATGTGCGTCACTTTTTGAAAACAAGTGGTTGCTATCGTGTTGCAAGTTACAAGAGCTTAGATCCAAACATTGTCAGTTTGTCTCCACCTCATGACTGTTGTAATTTTTGTGCAACATCTTGTGAATGTGGCAGTTCAAGTGAATGCACAAAAGCCATCAAGCCATTTGACAAGAAACCAACACCATCTACAATGCTGTCAACCAAATGTAGAACTGTTACTGAGGAGGAGAGTACCATTCTGAATGATGCTCTCTCCGAGCTGCAGGAAAGCCATGCTAGCAGTGCATTTGGGTACTGCCATGGCTTCTCAAAGGAATTAGTTTCTGATGTTGTAGCAAATTGTCAGAAATTGTTTACTCTTGAGGATATAACAACAAATGCGCCTGTTTTTTCAAAAAGTCATGGTGTTAAAATTCTGGAGATTTTTAACGAGATATTTAATGACATTGATGAGTCCAGTTTAATTGATCCAACAAACAGTATCAATGAGGAGTTTATTACTGGACTTGAAGAACTACTTTTGTGTGATTATGTTGATTTCCAAGATGATTTACTAGATCCAGATGCTTTGCCAGAGTGACTCAATACACCTGGCATAATGGAATTTTTGTTTATTAATTAATTATTGTTTTCAGGTACTTATGCTCAAAGGGGGAGGAGCATGGAGTGGAGATTGGTTTCTGTCTTTCTCCCCCCCCCCCCCCCGCCCCCACACCCACACACACACGCACACCATCAGTGACTAGCCTTGGATTTAATTGAGAATTAGTCTAAGTTAACAATAAATAATTATCTTAACAAGTTTTGTCTCTCTTAAAATATGGATCTCTTGAAAGTGAGATATAATGGCTTAACCCTTTAAGTCCCAAGAGTGACCAACATCAAATTTCTCCATAAAATAACAATACATAATCAAGAAAAAAGCTTATGCGAATTAATAAAATGATCACCAAAGGAAAATTGCCTTGATATTTTAACAATTTGTCCCAATTTATACTATGAGAAAATGTACGGGGAACAGTAAGAAGAATTTGTATATAGACATTGGGGCTTAAAGGGTTAAAGCTGCTGATGTGTGCTATTTAATGTACATACAATTAAAGAGCCAGTGTCACCCAAAGGGCTTTGCGCGCCGGGGTACATTTTTCATATATGAAAAATCCGCCATTTTCCCGAGTGTTTCGAAGTGCGATTTCTATCTGCTTCCATCGCTGCCATTAGCTTTCTGAAAGTGTTTGTGTCAATCGCGAGTTGGTTCTCAAGTATCATAGTATATATTTCGTGGCGTATTTTTTAATTTTCAAGTTTCTTTCGCGGTGGAGAAGGAGCTATTTTCACTGGATGCCTCGAAAGAGTTCCGGGAAGCCGAGAGGAAGACCAAGTCTTCCCGGCTCGGCCAAAGTTCTTCGACTGAGAGAGTCAGTTTTCCAGTTATGGAAGGAAAGAAAGATTTCAATGGGATTCAGCGAATGCACTGACAGTGCATTCGCTGAAATTTTACTTCGTTCATCACCGGAGGAAAGACAAAGGAAAGTTTCGAGGTGAGAAGATTCTTACAATCAAAAGTATTGCTTATGAGCTTTACTTGTTTTCCTCGTGTTTTCCTTTATTGTATGGTCATTATTTTTTTTATCTCTCCAAATTTTATGTAGAGTGGAAGTGGCTTCTCCGGTACAAACAAGTCCGTCGACATCGACCAATTCTCTTGGTAAGTTGTAAGAGTTTATAAGTAATAAGTCACCTACATTTTATACCTATTGTCACTGAAATTTTTCGGTTGCTGCGCTCAGACGTAGCTTACAATGCTCATTTTCATGTTTAGTGAGCTTACAAACAATGTTTTTTGTCTTGTTTTGGAAAAGATTTCACGTCAGGAGACAATGGCAATGACAAGTCCCCCAAAGGTGCACCTTCCTGTCAAATAGGTAAGCCCATGTCTTCAGTGCAAGTGTATTCACAGTTCACTCAAAATAATACTTGCCAGTCCTGTACTATGCACTAGTGAACTCAGTCATTCGAAAACCGTTAGTGTCGTGTTTTTTATTCATTTGTTATAATAATTATTATTATTATATGCACTAAAAGTTCCACTGTTAGAAGAACTCACTGTTTGGAATAAATGAGCAAATCATTGGTTGAATGCTAAAGAAGAACTAGGATCAATTTCAACAGAGCTGTAGTTTGAAAACTATCTTCTACATTTGTGTCTATGCTTCATTTGGGTCAATGTTACTTACTATTAGTAGTGAGTACACTGGTATGTATTTATAGGGGTACTGGCCAAACTGACCAAGACATTTTTCTTGCATCTAGGAGAACAACAACCAGTTATGTCCACACCAGTACGTGCAGGAACATCAGTAGCTAGACACCTGGAACAGTTTTTAGCTGAGAAGTCTGACAGGTAATTTGTTTCTTCAAAAACTGTTTTCTTTTGAGTCAGAAATGCAAGTGGCAAGAGTTACTGCGGGGAGCCATTTAGCCCCAAACACCATTCAAAGATTCTGATAGAACCAGATTCAGATTTTACAATGGGGAGGGGAGGGGGGTGAAATTATATTGTTTTATTGCAGTCAACTGATCAGGGATGATTTCATAGTTTTCTAACAGGAGGCTGGTACTGTTCTGTACATGTGTAGGTGTAAAGCATATTAGAAATCTGGTTCTTGGTACTATTTTCAAGATGGAGTTCACCCTAAATCCTCTGTTAAGCCCCCTCCCCTTCCCTTTAACGAGCCTTCTCCTTCTAATGAGCTTCTGAAAAAGAGGAAATTAGTGGACTGTAGGGATATGCTGTACTGCCAGTCAAGGGTGTTCCTAATTATTTCAACTAATGTCCAAACATGTGACTCATAAGTCAAATTCTGAATATTGACGCAGCTTTGTAGATGTTACTGGAAGCACTAAGCTAGAAGTTTCACAAGTGGACGTTCCCCAGTTCACAAGATCTTGGCTTTTGCCAAATCCAAGAGACAATGACTCTGAGGATGACAGTGAGGCTAGTGAAGCATGTGACAGCGATGACTCTTGTGAAGTTATTTATGATGGCGATACGCATCATCCTGGTTTGGAGGAAACGTGAGTGTCTATCCACTTCCATTTTGTTTGCTATAATTAGTCATGTTCAGTTGTGCCTGAGTTTTGATGGTATGAAGCAATAAAGTTATTTCAGTCCTAAGAGTGAATATGTTTTTGAATAGAATTCATCAAAAAAATTGATGTGTATGCTACAACCATCTCACAAGCATTTTTAATGAATGTGAACAGGAATACAGTTGTCACATTTTAGTGCCTCTCCAGTTTTTTAATATTGCTGAGAGAAACCATGTATCACACATAAGCCAAGATAAAGAAGTAACCAATAGGTTCAATTTTTTTAAGTAAAACATTCAGACATCATAGCAAACAGTCCACAGACTCCTTGATTGTAATAATTTCTGTAAGACTCAACACTGGTTTCATTTTAATTTTATTATTAAATAAATTTTATTTATACAGTTCCATGAAAATAACGCTCTGTGGGCAAGGTGCGGATTTTATACTTCACCTGTAGTTCCTTGATATCAGAAACTACAATGGTTGTCATCATTTCATATTCATTTTCCTTGTATGTTTGCTGATTTCAGGATGAAAGCTTTACTGGATGAGCTAAATAAAAGCGACAGTGACAGTGCAGATGATGGCTGCGACAGTTTTGACAGATTCTACGAGGATGGTGACTTTGACCAACTCTTGGAGTCAGTAAGGTACTTTGAACTCAACATCATTTCTGTACATAATCCCCTCCACTTTGCACATGTCAGATTTGACTATTTACTTGTACAAATTACCAGTAATTCAAATTACAGTTAGGATTTGCACCATTTTTTTTAGATTGTTTCAGCCAGTTTCAAAAGTTGACCTTCTTTGGACCATTTAATCTGTTATTACGATATAAACATTTCCAGACAAACCTATTGTAAGTTTTCCCTTAAAAATGTGTGGTTTTTTAAATGATATTATTTATTTATTTACAGTATGGATATTAGCATCGAGGATGATGAGAGAACATTGACCATGATAGATCCTGACTTTGGAGAAACGCTTGTGGACAATGTTGAAACCACCCACTCGCCTGCAGTCAGTGAGAACATCACAGAGTCATTGGCGGTCAGCAAGATAATCACCGAGTCACCAGCAGTCAGTGAGGAAATCTCTGAAACTCACCAGCAGCCAGCACCCGAACCTGAAGGTACTAATGAGGAGACACCAAAAAATTCCTCCTCCAGAGCTGAAGACAACAAGGATGAAATCTTGAATCTTCTTCGGCAGTCCTTTGCTGACCTGACTAGTGTGGCGGACCTCCAGTCCTTCCTGTTTCTGTACTCAAGGGTACGAGTCATGGTTTCAGTAGAAAAGCTCTTAGAACTAAATGGGGATAGGTGTGTGGCCACAAGTGGCATTGAAGGTGCAGAAAAGTTATGTGGAGAAAAGCTGTCTTACTGCGTTAACAGCTGTGGTTCGCGGGTTGAGATTGTATGGAAGTGCAACCAAGGCCATCACAAGAGATGGGAATCATCAGAAGTCCTTGCCGTGAAAAGGAGTACTAAAATGTACTTAAACGATTCCCTCCAAGCTGCCGCCATTATCATCTCTGGGAACAATTATGAGAAGTTTTCCCTCCTTGCTAAGGCATTAAACTTAAATTTGATTAGTAAATCAACGTTTCTCCGCTTCCAAAAGCATTGTGGTGAACCTGTTGTGCGTGAGATTTGGACGAAAATGAATGGCTTGATATTGGAAATCTTGAAGCATTACGATGAAATTTGTTTGTGTGGTGATGGGAGAAGCGATTCGCCAGGCCATTCAGCACGTTATTGCGTTTACTCCCTCATGGAACATGCCAGCCATGCCATCGTTGACTTCGAGGTATTGGACAGTAGGGAGACTGGGGGCAATTCTGTAAACATGGAGCGCGAAGGGCTGCGAAGGCTGCTGGAGAGAATGGCTCACAGTATGCCATTCAGTGAGCTAGCAACTGATGCGTCAACGACCATCATGAAGCTTGTAAGAGAGACTAAAGGTAATTTCTGCTATGACATGATAATCCGTTTTGTTTTCTGGAATGACTTTGTTTTTCATTTCTTTACAGAGGAGTGTCTGAAAACAGTGAAATTATTTTGTTGATACATAATATACATGTCAATCTCACTTCCAATGCACTATGGGTACATGTAGATAGAATTTGTCTTTCGGACGGGCATGGATAACAGAAAGGCTGGAATCGTGCACTGGATTGACTGGAATATTTGGTCAATTTTACATACAACCATTTTACTTTTTGTGCTGTAAGAAAAAAATAGACATTGGAATATTTCTCTTTGTCTACTACACCAAACAGTATGCTTGCGAATTGCGTGATTCTTGATGTATAAGTGCATGTTATTTATTTTTATAGAGAAATTCCCCCAGCTTATGGAACTCTTCCATTCCTTGGATATTTGGCATAAGGCCAAGAAATTGACCAAGTGTCTGCACCAAGTGAGTATTACTTGCATTCTCTTATAATTGGGGGGGGGGGGGGGGGTGGGTGGGTTCTGTTTTAGTATTTTTAATGTATTTATTGACAAGTCTAAATCTATTAGTACATCGTGAAAAGGAATGTTACTGTTAACTTTCTTATTAATGATTATAATGTAATGTTTTTTCAATAATTGTCTTTAGGCTGCTAAGATGAAAGGGTGCGAGGCAATCAAGCCATGGATCGAGGATATTGTGAATCATTTTTGGTACTGCTGCCAGACATGCAACAGAGATGTAGAAGAACTGAAGGTTAGTGTGGATTTGATGACCTGACTGCTGTCAAAGCTATTATAATGGAAACTGTTTTCCTAGTTGGAATACCGTTATTATATCCAGGACTCGAATGGAGCTAATGCCTTGGGCACAGTGTTTTCCAAGTTATGTTGACGAAGTGTACCTCATGTCTCCTGTCACATTATTGTTTGTCAGGAGACTATGATCTTATTATGATCTTATTATGATCTGATCAACTATGATTATGATTATTATTATTATTATTATTATTATTATTATTATTATTATTATTATTATTATTTTGGATGTACAACATTGAAAGGGTGAAAAAATGTAACAAGACAGTGTTAATTAAAATTTTCTTACAGGATGCATGGTTTGGCGTACTCCATCATGTTTGTGGAGAGCACAGTTGGGCCGGAGGGCAATGTAAACATGACCCTGATGCTGTGGCAAACCAATCTAAGACCTACCTCCAGAAGTCTTCAAAGGCCATGGCAGCTCTAAGGGCTGTTGTCCTAGACAAAAAGTGGATGAGCCACTTTGCCTTTTATGTGAGGTTCAGGTAAGGAAAAACTTGATATTGAAGAAATCCTCAGCTACAAATTAGTCAATTGCAGTGTTAAGGTAGGATGGAACACAGTCAATAATTGATTGTTTTTTTTTTGTGCAGTCATCTGAAAAAAGCTAAGCCCAAGAATTCAATAATATTAATCATCCTTGCTGTATAAGGGCAAAAAGGTCACCCAACTTTTTATTCCCAAACTAAATATTTTGTTTTAGCAAACAAATTTTCATTCATTGGCTGTTGCATTTAATTTTACTTATCAAAGGCTGATTTGACCAAGTCCAAGTGCTAAAAGTGAAGGGGTGCATGGAATAAGGTGCTAAGGGTCTCCTGATCTAATGTCAAATTCTCCCTTTGATTTACAAACATACACAAGGAAATATTGGAAGGATAATTTAGGAAATCATCAGAAGACACTTGGGGCTTTATTCTAGGCACCCCTTCAATTATAGCTCCGTAAATAGACTCCTAAACATGCTTTCTGATTCTACAGGCATACAAGTGATTTGGAAAATTTCAATAGCATGCTTACTAAGTATGCACCAAAGAGATCATCTTTTGAGTAAGTATCGATAAACAGTAAAACTTGTACAAGTGGTTTAATTTCCAAAAATATAGTTATATGTATTTAATGCCCAAATGAAAAAGGTTATTCGTTGTGATATAGCCTGTGTAGCAGGCACATGAATATGTAGGCACGAGAAAAAGAGGTGTGCACGAGGGAGGGAGACACTACATTTTCTACATCTCTTCTACTAAGTCCAACCAGACTGTACTTACTATAAACCTTTTTAAAACAATGATAAATCTTGGTCAGGGTGATGTCACATTGTTAAAATACCCATGTCTTTTTCCTTGTACCAAGAATTGCAAACCATGATTTATTTTGTACTTTTCACTTTTTAGATATCCCTTCTTTATCATGAGAATCATGTTGGCTGCCATAGACCACAATATGCACTTGTTCAGAGGGACAAAGACCAAGTCTGATGGAACAGAGTGTGGTCACCGCAAGTACAGCAAGCGAACCAAAAACTACCATGCACAACCCGTCAAGCAGGAGAAGGAGTACAGTTACTTCCCATTCATGATGGCAAGAATGTTGAAAGAACGCTGCAAGTTTGAGGGGAGCTTCACTCAGCGCACTGATGACAATGTCTTCAATCCCAAGCAGATAGCCCCTACCCTGGGAATGAAAGAAGCCCCCCCAACAGAAGAGCTGATGAAGGGCCCATCACGTTTTGTAAAACATAAATAAATGTGTGCTGACAACATGGGTGAACTTCATATTTCATCATTTATTTTTCAACCAACAGGAATGCAAAGGCAGCAAAAATTGTATCTGCTATTCAAAAAAAAAATCATTCACTGTACCTCCAACATGGGAGAAAGGAGCAATTTCCAAGAGTGGGTGAGGGGATTGGGGTTTCAGAGATGAATTGCCCGTCTTACCAGGGAGGAGGAGCAGTGTATGGATATTTGTTACGACTACATATTATTGTAGTACAATGTAGTAATACTTGTAACAAATTGTTCCAGAGTGACAAATAAGCAATGACAATAGATTAATACACTTGTTCGGGGGAAATTCAAGTTTCAATGTTGTATATTACTGGTATTTTTTAATTAGTCAATTTGTATCACAGGTTCATGAAGCCCACTTTGTTATATTTGTAGAAAGAGTTCATGTAAACACAAGCTCATTTTGTAGTTTGAACACTATGATTTGGATGACATTACATTTATGTCAGAGTAAAATATATTATATTTATTGAAAAAATGATGGTATGATTTTGTAATATACTCTATAAAAAACTCTAGATAATTATACTCTAGAAGGAACTCCTATTGCAGCTCCTACACCAGCTGCCCCCAGTTGTTCAAAAGTTGCTATTCACCAGATAAATCTCTTTCCAGTGAATGATGCAATTGGTTTCCCTAACACTTATCGACTGGATAGTGACCTATCCGGTGGAAAGTGCTAACCAACTTTTGAACAACTGGGGCCAGTCATTGCCAAAAGCTTATTACATCATGACTTTGCCTTCTAAATCAGTTGTCACTGAAATACATAGCTGATATTGCTGCAGTTTGTGTTTATTGCAGAGGATAAAAACTCCATCTTGAATAGGCGCTCAAAACTAAAACTATCTTCAATTTTTTATTCCTTTTTGTCCATAAGTAAAACACAACGTCTAAAAATGTTTTTTTTTGCTCTAGTTCCTAATGTGTGGTTCCAGAAAATGTCTACACCTACCCAATGGATGTAACGAGAAATTATAAGGCAATAAGTTGGGGGGGGGGGGGTGAAACTGTAACTTCAAGGGGAGTGAGGAAGTTCAAACTTAAAAAACCATACATGAGGCTGGGGGGTTGGGTGTTTCCTGGAACCACACAACCAGGGCTGGAAGTTTTTGATCCTGTAAGCTAATTGCTCCTGAAACCCATGTATTGTCCATTGGCAGATGGAAATGAATCTCTTATGGCCAATACCACACACGAGGGAACCACTCGCCTGTTTCCACGTCCTAATTTTCCAAATCTCCACATGATATACTGTCTATATCCAGCTTTCCGAAAACTTTCCATTGTGAAGTCAAACTCATCTGCCCGAAAGTCACACCGGGCTTTAATACATACTTCAAGTATGTCCCTGTCCAAACAAATATTCGAGGACGTGTTCAGCTGGGTTATACAGTTCACCCTCTTACAACACACATTTTCGACATCTGTTTCCATTGGGTGGCACCGACGACATGTACACCACTGAGGGGCAGCAGGGTCTGGAGGTGGAGGTGGGTTTGATGCAGCACCAATCAAATTTTTTGCAAAATCAAGGCTACCTCGCCCCATACACAACAGGTCAGTAAGGATCTTTTCTTTCTGACTGGCATTCAGTGAAGCAATGAAGGCCTGTGGTACAGACAAAAATCTAAGATAAGGAAAATTTCAGAAAAATGAACATAATTCAAATTTTCAGATATTCTGTGTGAAGAAGACATACGTACAAGAATGTTTACTTTCTGGATGAGTCATAACTGTTCTACTGTTCCCTTGATAAGAGTTATCTCAAATTTGTAGTTTTGCGGAACAGAAGTTGTAAGCCCGTTTATGAACGAATGAATACAAACGTTTTGGCAAGATCGAGGAGTAGCAAAGGTTAGAATTACCGTACGTAAGTAAAGTAACTAGAAACAATCATGGTGCTCTCATTTAGTATTAGGATACAGAAATCGTAATAGCCTATAACTTACCTGTATTTCGGACAAAGACGTCTGGAGATCTTGCCGAAATTGGACCTCGCCATCTGCCTTAATCTGTCTTGTCTGCGAACGGGCAGGTTGCGTAGCCTCAGCTCTTCCAACATTCGACTCTGTGGACTGAAGATCAAACATGTTATTTAGCTTATGCAAAGTTAAATGAGCAAATCGAGAATGTTAGCAGGCACAATTCATTAAACTTTGATACCTTGTTGCGACACTTCGCAGGATTACAGCGACAATGTTCTGTGCAGTGGCGATTCGAAGCCTTGCAAACACATCTTCCTTGCCCTTGTTTTCTCGAACACACACCTTTGCAGTTACATCGAACAGTCTGGACTTCCTAAGAAATGTGAATAGTCACGCTCAAAAAGACGCCAAGTAAAGTAATCACACTTCTAGCAAGAAATCTTTTCAACATTCATCGTGATTCATGGATGTCCGGAAACGAAAGATCACCTCGAGCTCGTCCGTCTCCATACTTTCAGGTTCTTCATCGGGCGCTACAATCGATCCGTAGGCGTTGACTCCAATGTCTGAAGATGAGTGGTTTTCTTCATTGTCATCTCGGAATGATGATCTCTCCATTTGTACAGACTTCTGCGGTAAGTATCGAAACACTGGAAGGCTAACGCGACACGTTATGAGCTTTGTGACATGCGAAAACCCCGGTACAGGCGTTAGCCAATCAGAACGCTAGAAGCTGTTTCAAAACAAAAACACAAGCGCGCAAAGCCCCTCGGGTGACACTGGCTCTTTAAATCTGTTTGCTCTGAAAGGAAAAAAAAACAAATTACTACGAAGAATGCAAGATGAAAGTAGGCCTCTAAACAAAATAGCAACAATTTATATGTAATAAACATTTGCTGTCTGATACTGTAGATCTCTACTTTGTGGAAAAAAGGGTTCCGCATTTATACCTACAGAGATCTCTGTTTAGCTTATACTCCAATTTGCATGTATCTAAACTCTATTTAACTCATAGATTGGCTTCCATGTCTTCAGAAGCCCTTTCATCCAGGTGTGTAGGTCACGGTAATCAAGTTTCTGCAGTAAATTAGAAAAGAACTCTGGAAAGGATGGGTGCCCTTCCCTGCCTGCTTCATGCTTAAATGCATTAATTTGCACTAGATCTTTGATCAATTGCAGAACAGGAACTTCAGGATTCCCTGCGGACCTGTATTCCCTGATTTCTGGAAGTCCAAGTCAATCCTTATTGAATCCTGGATCTTTTCCATGGGCTCAACAGTATCAGCTACTCTTGCTGGTGAATTTTCGTTGATATTGGCACCAAGTGCCTTCCACATGTTTTTAACATCACGATTGAACTGCTCGGTTCGCAAGTCCAGTAGAATGTTCATTCCCGGTAAGCCATGTTCGTTAAATGTTCTATTCCACATAAGGTCATGGGCATCTGATTCGGACAAGAGGCTTCAATTTTAGCTAGGTACAGTGGAACAACATAGGCATATTTGGTCTTGCCATATGCTATCTATAAAAGCAGAGCAACCTTGTAAAAGTCATGGAGCCTCTCACCATCTCCTTCTTTAATGGTGTCATCAAACTCAAATAAAATGAGACCAAAGGTAAGCCTTGCATGATGGTAGTTGACCAGGAAATCTTCCTGTGTTTGTCCTTTCTTTGCCTCCTCTTGCTGATCCTGAGTCTCAACAATGACATTTGGATGTACTTTGCTTTCATGGCTAAACAGAAGAAATTATTGCATTTGGACTCAATACAATGTTGCCTACTACTACAAAATATTTTGGCAGGGCTTATGAAATAATCAACTAGGACACATCATTATTCTTATTGTTCAGTCACAGTTAACACAACCATGCTCATAATATACGACAAAGACTGTTTTGACAAACTTAAAGGTGACGGGCAAAAGAAACAAAATATTGAGTATCAGGAAAAGTAAATGTATGAGAGAAAACCAGTTGCAGGGGTGGGGGGTGGGGGAAGGAGGGCCTTAATAGAGGGAGGGGCTAAAACAGAGGAAATACAGTATCAATACAAAGTTTTGTTTTCCTTACTTATTTCTGGTGGATTTTGTTGAGAACACAAGGCCACATGACACTCTACAGTGGTAAAATCCCATGATATCCCTCTCATTCCCTTGCTCATATCTTTCCCAAACAACACTATGTTACATAACTTCATGCCTTGAACAAACAAAAAGAACAGCCATTAATTCATGCATAAAAGTTAGACGTACAGAACAGAACAGAACAATTTTTTTTTATTTTTATCAGTCGGGGTGATTCCTTCAGCATTTATAAACAAAATACTGTTATTAAATACTGGTGTGACAACCATGGATTCTTTTAATCCTTTTATCTGTTTCTCTTACTTGACTCTACTGGAGTGATGAACATAACTTTTGTCACATCCATCCACACGACACAAGAAACCAGCTGCAGCCACAGCACCCTCCAACTCATGCACCTGTTGAACCTGAAAGGTTCAACTTCACTGCCTGCCATAGCATATGTTTCAACATATTTAAGACAAAGTTCATGCAGCCATTTCCTACGACTTTCTTTGCCCAAGTCATCTTTGGATGGCATATGTCATAATCTGGATTATCTGTTCCATAAAGCAATGATACAGAAGGAATGATATGAACAATACCATGAAAAGCTCTATTAAAGGAGCTGTGTCATGAAATTCAGCCACATTTGGCCACTAGGACCTGGCCACCAAATTAATCGAAACATAAAAATAACTGCTTAAAACATTGAAGAAACAAGATTAAAGAAGATTAACATGGATTGCAATTGGGATTTTTGAAAAACTGTTAGGGTGAACAGTTTTCAAAGTTTCTCTCTGTTGTTTGAAATTTAAATGTAACGCTCGGGATACATAATATAGATACATAGATAATATATATACATACATAATATTTGTCATTTACATGTTTTTCATTTTCCGCTCATGCCCACTGTCCTCGCGGCTTCGCCGCTCGTTTTCGCGTTGTCTTTGTCATTTACTTCTAATTTCTTCTCTAATGTTAAGTTCCATAGCAAGAAAGGGCGAGTAATTGGAAAAACTAAAGAAATTGGTCTAGACTGCTGTCACACAACCCCTTTAGTAGAAAAGGATATTTTGTTTCAAATATTTCTTTTTTTTCCATTAAACGTGATTAATCAACCAAAATCTGTCTCAAAAGAGTAAGACTTGTCATGATAAATGACATTAGATTGTTTGGTTAAGCCCTCCTCTGTTAATAAGCCCCCTTTCCCCAATTTGTGGACAGAAATAAAATACTGGCTACAATTTTAAACATTCACTATTATAAGAGTGACAGCATGATGCAATTATACTAATTCTAAATTAACGTATTTATTTTTACCATCAAATGTTGTCATCCCTGCCATCTCCATAAACGAGGCGTAGACATGTGCTTCTATTTCACGTTGATGGAACTCTTTGTATTCGTTGTAATGATTGTTTACTCCCTTCGCAGCATTGGTTCATGCTTGCACTTGAAGTTCCAATCTCGGAAGTGGAGGAGTGGTCCACAAAGATGCCACTTTCAACCTGAAGAATTCAATAACATACAAGTGCATAAACATATTTAAGACAAATTAAATTATTCCAGTTCTTAGTCTTTAGTTTATATTAGATATACACAACCTCATAATGCCTGTCTGAATCTCCATTGTAAATATTGTTTTTTTTTTCAATAAAACAAAATTGAAAAAATTGCTCCTAAAAAAATGGGATGAGTTTCAGTTTTCCATAAATAAATGAGAGACTTTTTCTCTTACCTTAAACCCCAGTCTCAGTTTCAGTACAACAATATTTTCCATAAAATTACGTCTGAAAATATATTTATTCATATGATATGTATGAGTTAATTGTCACATGTCCCTCGTAATGTTTGGATTGAAAAGCTTCACAAGCAGTCTACACTGCAAGTGACTCTGATGTGATGCCAGATACTTGAAAGCTGATTCCACAGCTGCCGGAATCCACACCCCCTACAGAATGTCACAGGAAATTCTAAAGGGATGGAATATGATAAGCCAAAGGTTTTGAAGGAAAAGTGATACTTGGGTATGGTGAATGTTTGGCCCCACCCCCTCTCCCACAATTAAAATGAAACCACTAAACGCAAAAAATTAACAATAAATTAGTAATAAAGACCCAACAAATGGCTTCTATTCTTTTGTTGTTATTCAAATTAGCCCCACCAATCTCATAATTTCAAGATGACATTTTTTTTTAAGTTTGACCACAGGCGTCCCAAACTCAAGATTCGAGAAATCGATCGAATAAATGATTTATGTAAGCGTATGAATGATTTATGTAAGCGTATGAGTGATTTATGTAAGCGTATCGAGTGGGACGTGACTACTTGAAGTGCGCGGTGTTGTGTTACAATTTAGGCCGTTGGAAATTTGAGCGCTCTATAAGACTTTGTATGGAGTTTAAAATAACGTGGAGTAAAAGCGCTCGACGAAATAAAATTTTACCTTCTTTTCAATAAAGTAAAGAAAATGTACTCACCTTTCTTGATTTCTGTTGTTCTTTTGGGCTATTTCATCGTTTTTGGGGGGTTTTGAGGTTTTTGTAATAGCCTTTTACTGTTTTGCTACGTGCAAAATTGTTTAATACTCTCGTATAAATAGAGGCACTACTTTTACTTCTGTGCTTCTACTTCCGAGCAAATCTTCCACGTTCAGTTGCAAGGAAGCAATTTCGCCACCTTCCTGAGATGAGATTGCGTCCTGCAGCTTCGAAGTGGAGGTATTGTCGTCGTTTGCAGAGCTCGGCACTTCATTGAAACTGAGGGATTTCTTCGCTGCGGTGCTTTCTTCAGATATTTTGAGTCCTTTTCTTGCTCGAGGACTTCGATCCGGCGAAGAAACGGTAGTTGGCAAGAGCCGCTTGAATTTGCCTGAATCACCAGCAACTTCTATCACGGCGGTTTCCTTCTCTCTCTCCAGATTCGAGTAGATGAAATTATAAAGCCGAAATGCGCTGCGTTTTTCTTCCGCAGGCATGGCATACACGATCAGATAACATGTCTGATCTGGCTATCTTCGGTCCAATCTTTGAGCAAAGTTCTGCCAAAGTCACATTTTGACAGCCTTCGCGCTTCGAGACCTTGAAAAGGTTTTGGGTTGAAATATACGATGTTTTTGGAAAGTCGCCGTATTAAATCTTCAATGGACAACAGTACAATCTGCAATTATCATTGATACTTGTTGCTGTTTGTTGAAAATTGTAAAGCTTTCCTCTCTTGGCAGATTTTTTCGGTGTATCTCCCTTCGCACCCATCGAGACACCACGAGGATTAGTATTTGTTTTGATTTCCAGCCGTACGCGCCAGTTGCGCTCAAATTCGAAAATGACAAGTTTCATATTTCATATTTAATTGGATCGACAAAAGCTGTCAACAGACTATCAAAATTTGATGAAGGGGGCGGCACTCAGAAAGGCCGCGATACCGGGCAGGCGGTTTTTCATTTTTCCCTCGTGCCCACTCCCTTCGCGGCTTCGCTGCTCGCGCGTGCTCCCCAACAAAACCGCCAGCTACGCAGGCTACAATTCTCCGAAAATACCTTTCTTATATGTCATACGTATTTTTGTTTTCGTTACCTTACTTTTGGTAGAATACCTAAATGTGAGGCGATGCTTTTGGTAACCTGTGAAGGTTAAAAAGCGATCGTCAAAGTGAAGGATAAGTATGAGAGGACTTTTGGTCGGTTATGCAAATATCAGCAAAGCTGTGAGCCAAAATATCTACTTTGACATTTGAATTTTTCTTCGAAAAGCGGATTGACAAATAATAAAGATATATTTGCTGCAGATTCTTTTTTTCGAAAGTTGTCCTGTTTTGGAAGTAACTAGAACAAGAACATCCCACAAGGATTGCTGGAAATTTATTAAAACTTAAACGTAATAGCGGGGCCCGCGCGCTAGCGCGTCAGCGGAGCACCATTGCTAAGGAAATTTGGTAACCTATCAAGCCAAGAAATTTTGCTAGTGACGTAATAGGCCTCAGTGGCATTACCCCACCCAAGCTTCCCTTAAGTGCCCCTACCAGGAGTTTACCCCATGAGCCAGATAGTAACCAGTAGTTGTAGAGTGGGCTGAGATCAATCAAAAATATCATCCAGTGGATTGCCGATTCACAACCTCTCGTTATGGACCAAGAGACACTAAGGAAAGCAAAATGGAATAACTAGTTTCTGATAAAGAAACCGGGGAGGACTCCCTAATTGACACCGTCAGGGATACTTCGACACCGGTGACGGGTGACATGATGCTCATAATTTTAGAAAAGTTTAATTCTTAATTCTTGTTTTTAAAATGTAATCACAGGAATCAATAACATTTAGTAAATGTAACCAGCAAATCAAATTTCTTCTTGGTAACAGTTAACTTTTATTAAGGAACAATCAATACAGATATTTAACTAAATTATTTAAATCACTTAAAGTCTGTTGCTTCACACCCTTCCTTGATGAGTGGAAACTGTAAATTTACAAGAGCGGCACACAGTTGAAAAAGAATGCCTGCCTAACAGCGTAGGTAGTAGGGAACGAAACTTAATATTTTAAAATCTTTCAACCTAGCGTTTGCCCTCTCTACATGGATCCTTGCTCTGGCAATCGATTTTGTGGCTTAGGCCTCACTTTCTGTAAAATATACACATTATTCAGAAAGGGTGGTATGTGAAGAGAAACACCATTTGGCAGAATATCTTGAATTAGAAAACCCTTGTCTGCCATAATGATATCCCCAGGCACAAAATGATTCAATAATCCCGACTGCTGTACAATCCTTATCAGAAATTGCACCAAGGTACAACTTGCTTACATAAGTGATAACTGCATTTGGTGCCACTCCTACAATGGCCTTTGAAGGAATTCACACTCCTGTAGCCTGAATATGTAGCATTTTGTTGACTCACTAAGCTAGGGGCTGCAACCTCAATATCAGTGCAGTCAATAACCAATCTACAAGAAGTAAACTGAGAAAATGAAGATGGTGCAAATAGCTTATTTTTATCTATAGGGGGGACAGATGTCATGATACACGTATCTTGAAATAAAACAGAATGCAAAACATGAATAAAAGTAGTTACAATATTTGCTATTGTTCCAACACTGCAACTGAATAACTGTGCAAGGTGAAGGTTGGTGTAGCTTCGCCTTATCTTCATTAGAGTTATAAAAATTTGATCTTCAAAAGTGATTGATTCCACTTTCCAACCAGAAAAGTAAGTGATGGAATCCTTGAATCTTAATGCATGATTTACTACAATATCAAAAACCTCTCTAGTTGGAAGCCCTGTTTCCATTCTTATAACCTCTGCAGTCAATCGTGAAATAGTGTAACTTTTCTTCCAGTAATTTTCTCTGGCCTGTATGTCTGCAAGTTCTTTCTTTACTTGATCTAACTCTGCCTCCAGAACAATTTCCTTTGTGCTGGCTTTCTTTGTATCCTTGGGGCTTTCATTTTGCTGTTGCTCCTTTCCTTTAATCATTGCCTCCACCATCTCTTGCAATGTCTCCTTCTTTGCTACTATTTTCTTCTTTTTCTTTGGTGGTCCTCCTTCAGCTGGGAAAATTTTGTCTTCATTTCTCCACAAATCTCTGGTCCGAAAGATTTACTACCATCCCTGAAATGGCAGCTGCACACTCTTGAGTATTGACTCGGCTCCGTCTTTCTTCCTGTTTTCCGAGAGATATATGAAAGAAGAAAATCACTCAAGCTTATTTCTCGACCACCTTTAAGTAGTGCAATTAAAAATGCTAAAATAAAGGGCAAAACGTATGCTAGAACTCGATCTTGAAACGCTAAAGAAAGCCATGTGATTTACTATAAACACGCTCCCTGCGAGATTGCACATACTGCGAAACCACATTATCACATAAAATCAGACCGCGAATGATCCACTTTCTTACTTTCTTCGACTGAAGACATTTGATGATTGTTCGGTTCGGAAAAGTTAAACTTATATAATGTAGGAGAAGGCTTAATCCACGGATATTGCCAAACCAAAACAATGCGCCGATCGACATCGAAGACACCTGAACTCGATTTGTTGTGAATTGTTTCGCAGAAGCTTTACGTGTACAAACACTAGAATTCAGTTTTATGCTATTACAGTATTTATGAGCAAAAAAAATATACAAACCTTAGCAATCGAATCCATCGTCTGTATTCTCCGTTCTTCTTTTCCTTGCTCGGGAATCCAAAGAAGTTACGCTTACACGTATGGCTCTCGGACTGGTGGTTACAGTCGGGTGCGAAGCACTGAACCATTTCGACCTTTTTGTCCTTCTTAGGGTAAAATTTACATTGCGTAACTCTAGGAGAAACCTAAGGCAAAACGTGACAAAGACTTCTATGGAGTCTTTTCTTTTTTTCGCGTGGTTTGATTGAAGAAACATAAGCTGCGTGACCGACGCGCCATTGTTTTGTTCTGTCAAAAGGGATTGTTTAGAACAGAAAAATTTAGCGCCATGGCAACGTGACGTTACACTTTAGTACTCTATTGGGCGTGCGGGTTAGGTTATGATAAACTAACTGAAAGGTAAAAAATCTAATAACCAACCAGTCTTACCTCGTCGTTTTGCATGTAAGAGTCTGAGGAATACGGCAAAGTGTTAGAGGTCTTGTTTTTGCTAGCTGTTCATTGTTTCTGTTTCGTTATTTTAAAGTTAAGAATAATGGGTTTGAGCGTACTCGACTACCGAACTCCGTACTGCTATTTGATTCAATGTTGCTCAAGTGAACATCTTATATTTTTGATTCATGAGGCTTTAGGCAATAAATTGTCTTATCGTTACATTGTTACAAATCTGTCCTTCTTAAATATTGTCATAAATCCGTCCTACTTAAAGAGTCTGACCCACCCAGTTTGCAACGCGCGCTTCTATTATTGTTATTATCCGGGACACCGTTGTATTATTCCCATATTTGGGTATAGCTTTCAGCAGGTGGTGTGCGCACTATGACCGCAATGCATTATTTTGATAAATTTCCAACATGGCGGAAGTTTGTTGGGATGCGAGCGGTTTTTCGGGTGAGTTTGATCATCGTTTGCACAACTTTCGCTGGCCTTTTCTCTGCTACAATATTAGATTTGGAAAGTTCGGGAATAGTAAAGTAAGGTTTTGACGTCGAAGTTCTTACATTTAGAGCTTATCATGGTAAATTTTGACATTTCTCGAACAAGGTAAAATGGCCGCTTTTTCTCTTCGTCTAGTAGGTCGGAAGTTTTTGTTGAACACGGCTTTCAGCTAGTGGTGCTTGGCGTAAAATTATAATAAATCAAAAGCTTAGAAATTTTCCAATATGGGAAACATAATGCACCAGTACGCACCAGTCGATCTACGCCGTTTCGACTAAACGAAAATGTCCCATTTTTGAGTGTTAACCGTCTGTACTTTTGAAGTTTCCTGCGTCGAGTTAAGCACTTTCATTCCACGAACTTCCACTTTTTTTGGGAGTTATATAGTTTCCTTCAAAATGATTTAATTATGTGTTCTTTGGGACTAAGAGAATCCAATTTAGAAGAATAAGTTCCCGTAGATGATCAAGATGGACGTCAAAAGAGCACTGGTTTACTGAAGAAGCCAGCGAATTATTTGTTTGTACTGTACTGATTCTCATGTCACGGTTGAATTATAGCTCCTTTAGAACACCCAAAATAACTTTTCAGTCTTTTCCATTTAGGGGACTGGGAAGATAACAAACTGCTATTTCTGCTGCATGAATTGCTTCTACCCGAGTGGGCCTATATAGCCTGTTCCAGGCTCTAGCATGATAAATGGGTTTACTGATGTCCATAATTGGCATCATTAGAGCTTCATACTATCCTTTTGATTACCCATGCACTGAAGGTCACTTAGAAATGTTTTATTACATCTGTTGTAACTAAAAAGTGATTCCACAACAACTTATTAGTGGAGACTTCATGCACAGCAAATCGCCTGTTGTGGAAAGGTGAGAAGTTCAATAAATGGTTCGAAACTTAATGAGGTTCAAATGGTTTTTTCATTATTTTGCAAGTGGTTAGCCTGCATCACTGAAGAGCAAAACCCTGGTGTTTAGTTTGTCTCTGACACAGGCTTCAAGCTGTTTGACCAAAAGTACTTCATTTAATTTGTCGAGCTTGGTAAAAATAAGACCTGCCTCCTACTCATTTGATGTCAACTTTTCAAGTCTGTATTCCAGCCTAGTGTCCCATCAGGCGGGAGCTTATACCAGTTTCAATAGCTTGAAGAGACTAGGAGTATTCTCTCCCCCCCTCTCCCTGGATGGGATGTTAGTCTATCGCAGGGTTACCCCACAGCAGTAAACTTGCCAGTACCCATTTACACACCTGGGTGGAGAGAGGCACTATGAGAGTAAAGTGTCTTGTCTAAGAACACAACACAATTACCCCAATTACCCTGGCCATGGTTTGAACCCGGACTGCTCAATTCAGAGTCCAGCGCACTAACCATTAGTCAACCATGCCGCCCTCAAATTATCAAGACACTATGGAAATATTATTATTGTTATGAAATGGCATACATGTAGTGTTTCTTTCACAGTGTTTTATTTATACAAATTCAGCAACCTTAAGGAAAGATATTTAGATGTATCTGAATAGGTTGTCACTTGATGTGTTGCTTTATCTAGGTGGTTTTATTCTTGATTACGAAGCTTCCCTTGGAGAAAAAAAAATTCTGTCTCCAAAGTTATCCTCCAGACCTGTGCATTTTATATTCAGCTTCTGTTGCAGTGTAATATCCCTCAATAAAGAACAAAAAATAACTTGATTATAAACCAGTTCTGTAATAAGTGAAGTAGCAGTAATAAAGCAAAGTAAACTATCACGGTCTGTATACACACAACAGTAGCAGGAGGAGGGCTTCCAGTGCGATTTTCACAAAAGTTAAAGTACGAGCTGTTTTGCAAATAACTGTGGTTGGTTCAAAATTACACCGGCTAGGTCAGACATAAACATTGGTTGACAGCATGGTAGATAAATACCTTCAACAATTTTAAGCATCCAGCAATTATTTAAAATTATGAAAAAAGACTGCACTTGGCCTACACCATTGCAGCTTAGCAGCCCTGGAAGCTAGTCCATCACTGATTACCCCTTGCATTACATTAGGTTGGCCTAGTATAGCTGAGAGAGTCACTTGTGAGATTATAAGTGTCTTGCTCGATAACACAAAACACCCCCAGTCATCCTTCGAACCAGATCCAGAGGAGCTTATTTCCCTAATGGCAGCTAATAATCAAGCCTACATTGCAAGGTATGTAGCCAGATTAAAAGTGCTAATAAATAAAACTCAGCTGATAGATTTGCTGTTTAGACTACCACTGATTTACTTCAGCCCAGTAGACAAATATTTTTAATTTGCCTTAGTGATATGTTTTTGGATCAAAATCAAACCCAAACAATGATATCAAACTAATTTACAAGAACACAGCATTTTTTTATCAATCTAACTAAATAACTGTAAACCGAAATCGTAGTTTGTTGCAGGAAGTATCTTTGTTCAACATTTGAAGTGTCGTAAAACCAGAACTTTCTTTGATGTTGCTAGATACTGTCATTATGAGAGAAAAAAATTAAATAACTTTTGAAAGATATAATTCCTCGAGTACTTTGCGAAATCAAGAATTAGAAATTAGAAACTAAAGCTAAGCAATTACGAAGATTGCTAGCTTTAATGCTTGGTCTAAGTAATACAAAATAAACCAGGGCACGTACCATAACATCAACATGTGAAAAATATGTTTCCCTTGTTTCAGTTCAAGATACGATATACTTATTCGTAGTGGTTAATGAAGATAAAGGGCAGCCCTCTTGCGAACATTACATGATTAAATTTAAGCTTACATCCTACATCGTGTTTAAATAAAGGTTTCTTATCTAAATATTTATGTTTACCATCATGATTCTTACCTCGGGCTTAGATGCATGCAAGTCCCGTCGAGGCGTCGCGACACAGAAAATCGATATTTTAAACTCCACGCACTGAAGTCTGAGGAAATCTTTGATTCCTAGGATCGACAACATGTCAAAACTAGGATATCCATCGAAAAAATCACAAAAGCTGCGATATTTTGAACGGAAAGAAGTAATTATGGCGTTCACGAGAGATCCTCACACGATGGCCGCCATGAGCAAATGATGTGAAACCGAAACAAGTACCAGCGTGCATTGCGGTCGTAGCACGCACACCACCTGAGCTTTCAGTGTCCTTCAGCGCGCGAGATTCTTCTCATCGATATGGCGGAAAGGATGCAACTGGAAGTGAGCGATAGCGAAGAAGCTCTAAATATCACTGGCGACAATTTAAGTGGAGATGAATACGCAGATCGTCCTGCTGTAAATGCTTACGGATCGCCAGTGAACGTGAGCCGAATCGAACCACGGCTCGCCGTGATTCAGTCGCCGGACCCATCAGCGCTGTTGTCGCTCGTGTGGTAAGAAATCACCCCAGCTTTACATTTATCCGCGTCAAAATAATAATATACATTTCTTCCGATGTTTATTTCAAAACTAAAACGAGACTGGCTCTGACATTGTAGGTTTGCCGCTGCAAAAACACATGTAGCCGAAAGAAGAGTGCGAGGTCGACAGGCTGCCTGTGTCGGAATGCCGACTCCAAATGCACGTCGAGTTGTCAGTGTGGAACGAGCAAAGCTGCCTGCAAAAATAGGGCCGTTGAAGTCCAACCTGTATTCAACAACCCGAGCGCATATGCACGCCACCGAAGAGCTGTAGAAGAGTCCGAGAATGAAATAAAGGTAAACATAAGTTTAGTACAAATTATCGCAAGCAAGTGAGAAAAATTGGCACTTGTTGACAAATTGTTTGTAGCTGAAGTCTCTCTGTTCCCGTCTTATACGATAGGAGTTTGTGAAGAAGCTATCAGAGGTTGAAAAGGAAACCCTTCTCATCAGGGTACTGAGCCAAGGCCGCGGCAGTGTAGAATACGCCAGAGATCTGCTAACAGGAGCAAATGATCCAGAGTCGGAGCCGCCAGAACCGGAAAATGACGCAGAACGATGGTGTATTTGTGGAGTGTGCCGGAGGATGCAGGACGAGCAGGAAAATGTTTGTTGCCAGAAAAGAACCTGTGTTACTTCCTACGTAATGTTCAACACCACCTGTTTAGATCGGGAAGTTTTACAGTTGGCAATAACAGCCAGGTGTGACATCCGTGCAGATGAGCCTGATTACTCCACTCAAAGTTACCGGAAGGCCGCATACCGGCAGTACACGTTGTGGAAATATGGAAAACTTGGAAGGGGGAATCGAAAAATTTTGCCGTCTTGTGTAGTTACAACCATTAGGCAAGCTTATCCAGCTCCAAATGGCAATTACATGGGCTTTCGCCGTGCATAGGTGCATTGAAACAAAGTGCATTTTGCACTTATTTCCTCACAAAATTAGTATTTTCCCAAGATTCTAAAAAGATTCTGTCGTGTTGCTCTTTTAAGGCTCATCGGTGACAGTGAATTCGCTTTGAAATATCAATGTATTATGATGCATATGGCTAATAAGAAGTATGTGAGTGATCACTACAGCCTGCCAGCAAGCTCTCTTACCCCCACCCGTCCGAAAGAGTTTGCTTGTAGGCTGTGACAAGTAAGAAACATTCTCATTGGTGTTTCCATTCCATTGGAAATGGGGATTGAAGACCTAATTGTGATTACCAGATGTTATTGAAAAAAGAAAACCTAAAAAATGCCCCCCTTCTCCCCCCCCCCCCCCCACCTCACACACCCAATGTAACCTGTCAACAGGATAAGTCTGGAAACAGTTGGAGAGTAGTTAGTGTTAAAGCAAAGTACTTTTTCAACCTACAAGTTTTTTCTTGACTACCGGTAAACTTATTTGTAAATATTCTGGGCTATCATTATACTGTAAAGTGCAGCTTATAGGTCCGGGGCATGCACAACTTCAAAAAGGTTGTTTTGTTAGCAAGTAGAAAATGTTTTCACAATAAACATTTTAGGGAGGTCTGTAGTATGCTTATTTATTGCAGGGAACATAACTGGTGGGTCAATAGCCTAATAAGTATGACACGGGGGCTATAGCCTGCATTTTGTAGTATTGGCTGATGAAGTGGGGGAAAAATTTGTTTTACTGTGCGAAACCAAAAACCGTGAACACTTTGATTTGATATTGGGTAATGGAAGTGGGGTAAAAACTTAAGTTTTACTTTGCAAATCCAACAACCATGAACACATGACCAATCAGATGGGAGATCAAACCACAAGAAAAAACTGCAAGCCAAACCTAATTATTGCTACAGGTTGTGGTTTTTTATCTAGCATCTGATTGGCTTTTACCTCACAACACAATAATATTCCAGAAATAATTCTAGTGTTTGTGGCTCCTGGATTTGCACAGTAACAAAATACTCCCATTCACACAAGTGTTGACCGGTGAGGACAACTTCTGAAGAACACAACATTTAATACATATAGTTCTAACAAACGGCCAAACACACGGCCATGCTCTCTTGTACACAACAACTGCTCATGCGCCGCATACCGCTGACCTAACCTAAGACTTGAGAGAATGTTAACTCCTATCAACATCCTCCCTTTCAAAGAAAACTATTAACGTGTTAATATGTTTCGCATGAGACAGTGAACAAGTAAAATAAACAAATATGAACAAGCAATGTCAGTTAGCAGTCATCATTGAGTACAATTGTACTCTGAAGTCTCTAGACTCAAAGGTCCAGTCTCTTGGGTGGTCTAATCGTTCGGCCACAACGGGACGTTTGCACTGGACTCTCAGTTGGTGAATCTGAAATGGGAATGAGCTCTGTGGTTTCTGCAGAATTCCCTGCGGCTGAAGTGTCACTATCATCTGCCACTGGTGGTTCCAGGGTTTGCAGGTTGCAAGGGACTGAAGGCTCAGCCGGTCTTAAGTGGGTCCTGTTCCGTCTAACCAACCCACCTTGTGTTTCGACGACATACGAACGCGGAGTCACTTCCTCTAAGACTTCGCCACGATCCCAGCGTTCACCACGGTGACGGTCATTTGGTCTGGTGAACACAATTTGTCCAGGTGAGAGAGGGGGTAAGCCTCTGCTTGCCGTTTTGTCATAGTGGGCTTTAGCTTTAGCTCGCCTGCCCAGATGATCGTCACGCACTAAGGCTACTGGTGGCACAGATTGGCTCAACAATGATTCAGCTATTGGCAAGGTGGACTTCGTTCGCCGGCATAAAAATCTCTGTGCTGGGGAGTAGGTCATACCCTGAGGCGGAGTGTTCCTATGATCCAAGAGACCAGTGAGGAGATCCGACTTTTTCAACATCTTCTTGGCTTCCTTGACAGCGGATTCGGCTTTACCAGTGGCCCTAGCGTAATAGGGTGACCGGGTGATCAACTTAAAACCATGGGCCTTGGCAAAGTTCACAAACTCTTGAGAGGTATATTGGGGCCCATTGTCTGACAGAAATGTTTCTGGCACACCATAGCGGGCAAAGTGCGCCTTAGTCACGGAGATAACATTGGCAGCGGTGATGTCTTCGTTTAACAGATCAACCTCAAACCAGTCACTGTAGTGGTCTACTGTAACAGCATACCAACGCCCTCCATGCTTAAACAAGTCCTGCGAAATGAATTTCCATGGACCATGCGGAATCTCATGAGATAACATCGGTTCTTTCGGGAGCGCTGGGCCATAGCTAGCACACAACGAACATTTGGCACTCTCTTGAAGAATTGCTGTTTGCATTCCAGGCCAATACATAACTTCTCGGGCACGACGAATCATACTTTCACCGCCCTGGTGGCCTTGGTGGAGTTTTTTCAGCATAGTAGACTGTAGCTTTAGGGGAATGACGACCTTGTGTGATTTGTACAGGACACCATGGTACATTGCTAGCTCATCCCGCAATGGATAGTAATGACGAAGTGCTGTGGGAACCTGCGATTTGTCGGAAGGCCATCCATGAGCAACAAATTCACAAAGGACTGACAGGGTAGGGTCTGCTTTCGTTTCAGCTTTGACTTCTTCTAGTGTGCTAGGATACATCTCTGGCGAGTCTAGTTCCAGGGCCTCTAGCTCTACTCGGAACATCTCGTGGTTGTCCTCCGGGTCGCATTGAAACACCTCTTCTTGTGGGCCTGAAGGTGAAGGGAGGTTCAGGGCAGCTCTTGACAATGTATCAGCCAAGTACATGTATTTGCCTTTCTTGTAGACTACTGTAAATTTGAAAGGTTGAAGCTGAAGCATCATGCGTTGAAGGCGCCTGGGGGCTTTACTCAAAGGTTTCTTAAAGATTGTCTCTAACGGTTGGTGGTCAGAATGTACTATAACATCTTGTTTGCCATAAAGATACTGATAGAATTTTGTACACGCTACTTTGATGGCCAAACATTCCTTCTCAATAGGCGCATAGTTAACTTCGGTTGCCGACAGTGTTGAGCTTGTAAAAGCCATAGGCTGCCCATCTTGTAGTAGGGCTCCACCAAGGCCCGTATCGCTGGCATCCACTTGTAACACACACGGCTTGTTTACATCAAAGAACTTCAATGTTGTGGCATTTGCAATTGCACTTTTGGCCGTCTTGAAAGCTGTGTCATGCTGAGAAGACCATGACCAGACTGCATCCACGTGTGTCAGCTCAGCAAGTGGCTTCACAATTTCTGCAAGATTTGGGGTAAAGCGTGACAAATAGTTGCACATACCCAGGAACCGCTGGACCCCTTTTACATCTTGCGGTGGGGTCATGTCCCTAATGGCCCGGACTCGATCTGGATGCGGAGTAATTCCATCACTGCTGAGGAGATGGCCCATCCAAGTAACTTGCTTCACTTTGAACTGAAATTTCTTTGGGTTCAACTTGAGATTCACTTCTCGGCACCGCAACATTAAGTTCCACAAATTAATGTCATGATCCTTCTCTGCCTCCTCAAGACTACCACCCCTTCCAAAGACTAAGATGTCATCAGCCTTGTTTACAACACCACTCAATCCTTCTAGAGCTTCATGCTGCCTACGCTGGTACTCCTCTGGCCCTAGGCTGACCCCAAAGGGCATACGCAGCCAACGGTAGCGGCCAATTGGAGTGTGCATGGTCGTTAAAAATGAGGAACTTTCATCTAACTCGATGTTTGTGAAGCCCTTGTACACATCCACACAGGAAAAAATTTTGGCACTGTTCAACTTTGGCAATAACTCATCAACTGTAGGAATGGGGTATTTTGGAACTTCAATGGCTTTATTGATTGTCTGGCTGGGGTCAATGCACACCCGTATGCTTCCATCGGGTTTCTCTCTGTAAACACTGTTAGAGATCCATGCTGTTGGCTCAGTGACTTTTTCCAGGATACCCTGTTTTTCAAGGTCACGTATTGCTTCTGCTGCTTTTGCTTCTTTTACCACTGGACACCGATGGGGATGGGCTTGGATTGGAGCCACATTAGGGTTCATGCGGATGTGTAGGGGTGGACCTAATGTTCCCAACCCAGTATGGACATCTTTGAATGCCTCCATGACAATGGCCTTGGTCAGTTTTCCCCCAGGGACAGGAATATGGGACACTCCCACCTCACTAGCTGCACTCACCATTCGCTGAACTTGAGCTTCACTGGTTGCGGTACCGTTAACTGCACTTACATGTATATCTGCACATACACTGTTCACTGGAGAAGTAGTGTCAGGTAAACCAGCTGGTTTCAACTCTCCTGTTGGGCTGTCATTCAGTGAGGTTGGCCTACTTTCCTTATCAGACATTCCACTTTCCTCTACTTTTCCCCACTGAGATTCAAATTTCTTGTCAGTCTCTTTGTGGTCATTCTGATGCAAGGATGGGGCATTTCTTCTTATCTCAATCAGGCCTAGCCTAATACAATCAGATCCACTCAAAAGGGGTGGTTGTGAACCCATGACATCTTTACTTAACAGTTGAAATTGAAGAGTGTGAAACTTTCCCTGAGTTTCGCAGACTAACTCAATTTGCCCCACTGGCTTTATTACACCTCCTCCATAGGTGTGCAGAATGGCAGAAGAAGGTTTTATTAGGCTACGGATGTCACAGTCCGGTGGACACATGCTCACAAGGTCATCCACTGCAAGTGTGTTAGTTGTTGAGGCTGTATCTAATTGCAAAGTTTTCCAAACAAAACAATTTCCAGCTGCTGATAATTTGATCGCTGCAAAGAACTTCTTCCCTTTCTGCACGGATACAGTTCTCACAGAGTGGATGTTCACTGTAAACAAATGATATGTTTCCTGCTCGCCATCATAAACAGACTCATTCAGTGCATTCACATGCCGAGGCTTGCTTAAACATTTACGGGCTACATGCCCTTCTTTGCCACATTTTCTACAAATATACTTAAGAAGAATTGCACGACACTTTTCTTTTGCGTGACTTGGTGTTGCTCCACAGTAGTTACACTCAGGCTGTTTCGGGGGCCACCCTTTACTAGAGCTTCCACTTGGAGACTGAGGACTTTTTGTCTTTGATGGGGGCACTTTTGCTGTCCAGTTGACCTGCTCCTGATCTCCACGGACTTGTCTCATAAGACGTCGAGCATCAGTTGAGGATTCATAATTCTTAGCAATTTCAACCACAGCACGAAACTCCACAATGTTACCTTCCTTGTTACGATGACCATTGGTGTTCAACTTTCCTTGTAAGGCTTCGTCTACCAAACCAGCAATGAAACGATCCCGGCATGCCTGATCTTCAAAGTCCCCATATTCGCAATATTTAGCTCGTTCCACCACTCGACATTCCCAGGCACTAATCGATTCTCCCTCGGACTGAAACATTCGACCCATCTTCGTTCGCTCCGCTTGCACACTCACACTACCGCCAAATCGCTTAATGAGGGCTTGAATAACTTTTACTGGATTGTCTTTATTCTCTTCAGACAGTCCCAGCGTTTTGTTATTGGGATTAATCAATCTCTTCATCTTTGAGGGTAGAGTTGCTCGTAATGTCGACATGCATAGACTTGGTTTCTTCCACTGTGCTTTGCCATCCTCGCTTTCATCGTCATATTTGCACCCAGCTTTCGACTGGAACCAGCCCATCACCGTACAATAATCGACATAATCCAAAACGAAACAGTCTAGAGCTTCTCGTTCATCCAGTCCTTCCTGCAGTTGAGGAACAGGAAAATCGACCGGTGCACCCGCCATGATAAAAACAAACACGAACAGTTTTCGCGGGCACCAGCTCGACAAGAACATAAATGGCGGGAACGAATCGCACAACAACTACGACCGCTCAACTTCCAAACACGAAATCACCACAATATTAATGCTACTTGTCTTCAGGCGAGTGTTCGTCTACTTCTGGCACCGTGTTGACCGGTGAGGACAACTTCTGAAGAACACAACATTTAATACATATAGTTCTAACAAACGGCCAAACACACGGCTATGCTCTCTTGTACACAACAACTGCTCATGCGCCGCATACCGCTGACCTAACCTAAGACTTGAGAGAATGTTAACTCCTATCAACACAAGAAAAGGTCAAAAAATCTCTGTTTCTCATCCCTTTTAATGCTGAAAATAATTATTACAAGTGACAACCTTCATTTACCTTTGTTTCATGATATGATGGTTGTAGATTTGGTACACTCGATGAATCATAATGTTGTGCATATATATCATAATTATAAAGACTTCAATTCTTTCTCAGTCTTGTCTCCTGAGAATGAAATTTCTGATATATTTATTTCTTTTTATTTCACTGAAGTATTTCCAAATAAAAAATTGGGAATTTTGATAGACAATGTTAATATTTACAGACAAAGCATTTTAACAAAATTCGAATTTTCCTCACGTTGAAAAGATCAAACAGTGATCAACCAGTAAAACAAACATTCTTAGTTTAGTTACCCAGGTCACTACCCATCAGGACAAAATCAATTCCTGACTTTTCACAACAAAGGATGACCATTATGATGGCTTCTATGGTATGAAATCATAAAAACCAAATCACTAATAGACAATTTCTACAACTATAGGCCTTCCCATATCTAGAAATATATATCTGGTTAACTGAAAATAAAGTTCCCTGACTTTTCACAAAATCAAAGAATTTAGAATTTCTCTGACGTGATGGAAAATACCCTGAGTTTTCCCTGACCTTGAAAGATAACTGCTTTTCCTTTACTTTTCCCTGACCGTGGGAACCCTGTTGCTAAATAGTCTGTTAACACCTATTCTGGTTTCTTTTGAGTCTGAAAGCGTGACAATTTAGCTTTGACCAACTCTTCACTTAAAGGGGCCCTTTTCATAGCTATTGTTGGTGCAAGGTGGATGGGGAGATTTCAATGTGCCTGGTAATGGGATCTTTATATTCTGCACGATGTCGCAAGATGTCTCCCTGAAGCAAAGCCAAATGAGGATACTGCTTGGGCTCCTTCACAGGTTCCACTCTCCAGTTTCCTGAACGTTTGGAATAGATCTTTTTGAACTGCCCTTCCAGGGTCTTGTGGAAAACATGGAAGTTGTGGTCCAGGGCTGCTAACAAAATCCGCCCAGTAAAGACCTCATACCTGAAACATATTATAACATTCAGTTGAAGTTACTGTATACTTTGAAGCAGAAGAACAAGGGAAATGGTGTGGGCAACATAACCTGTCTCCCAACAAACTATCATCCTAGTTTGTAATTTTTTCCCAACAGATTTCCTTCTATTTACATGAACATGAACTTACCCAAGTGCAATCCGTTTTGGAGCATACTTCAGAAGCATCGAGTTGAAGTTGCTTGTATGCCTAGTTCAGATAAAAATAACAAAAATTCAAGACTAAGCCATTATTCGAGTCATTGTTTAAATAGATACATAATATATGGGTTATTGGTCAAGCATGAGATAAAGGTGGTGGAAAATTGGCCAAATTATTCTATTACAAAATTAGGACCAAAACAAAGTCAAGATCCAGCTGTATTGACAGGTATAGTTTTTAATTTTTAACTTATTACTACTGATTTACTTCAGACAAGGCTTGCTTTGTAGAAAACCACCAATAGGCGATGGCGATCTGTATAAAAAGTTACTATTATGTAACAGACAACCAAGCATATTGCCTACACAGGTTACAAATCACATAGCAGGATTGGCTTTATTTTGAGTGCTCACAGACCACGCCATATAACAGGGGATACTATAAGCCACTCTAATGAAAAGGTACATGTTCATCCATTCAGATCTATTCAGCGATGGATATGCATTAAGTCATCTAAAAGGTCTGATGCGAGTGTCATCAAAAAACTGTTTTCCCAAAATGTACCTGAATAATACATAGTGTTCCAGACTCTTTAACCATTCATGGTCCAACACGATCTTCCGCAACTCTTTTGCAGCCTTGGAGTTCATGGCTAAGTACTCCTTGCCACCTTCCACTTCAGTCAGTGGTCCATGGGAACAAGTAGCTCCATCCCACTCATGCTCCCCACAAACATGGTGCATTATCCCTAACCACTTGCCCTTAAAAGGAAGACATAATACTTATTTTATAAGATGCCACAACATAAAATTGAATCCTCTAACTTGCCACAAAATGTTAATTTGAGCAACCTGATCCAAAATGAAAGTCGCATACCTTCAGCAATTCAATATCTCCATCACATGTTTCCGCACAGTGCCAAAAATGGTTTTGCACTGGTTCAACCCACTGCAAGAGTTTTTCACAGCCGTTGATCTTGCCAGCCTGCAAAACAATTAGGTTCTAAATTGAAAGAAGCAATATGCAAAACAGTCAAGCAGTAATTACAAATATGGCTGGTCCCCCTCGTGTGCATGATGAAGCGTACTCACACAGGCAAGCCAAGCCAATAACTTGCCTGCTCAGGATTGCCTGTTGTCTGTCTGCCCAGTGAATCGCAGTAAACCCATGTTAAAAATCCTCCATTGATAAAGCTTGTTTGGTTAAGAAGCCCAGATATTGGTCTCATTCGTTTTTTCATGTTTATGGTCCCCGGCTTTGTCTCAGCATATCTTGCATGGACTTTATTATCTTACCCATGAATTTAGCCGTTGGCATGCAGATACATAACAAAACAATATTTCAATTTGAATGTAGAGAAAAATACATATATTTGAACTCTAATGAAAATATGAAAGAAATTTGGGATTCTCACTTTTGATAAGGGCCACTGTAAGCATCGCATATTGAACTATACTAAAATATTATTCACAATACAAGGATGACACAACAAAGAACAAATAAAAACCTCTGCTCTTCACATAAGCAAGACACCACCATGTGTAACTGATGGGTCAGTCAAATAAATTCAAAGTTACTTTGAAAGCATTACCCCCTCCACCTATGGGTTAGTTCAACTGCCAGGTGTGTGACATGAGGAAAATTATATACAATAATACCTGTAAATCCAACCAATAGCAAATCAAACAACACAATAAAGCATAATAGGTAGATAGATGAAAAGGTAAAGCTCTCTTACTCCTCATCGCTCACAACTTCTGAGTGAGGGTTTCCTTCAAAAGTGGAGAAGCAGGGATTCCAACTTTGGACCTGCTCCAGAAGAGTCTGGTGACATGTGGCGAGCTCTTCTCCGTGCTTCAGAGTGGATCGTGGAACTACCAGTTACATCAACTTCAGTGCTAAATACACCAGAAATAGACCATATCAGTACATGCCGCACTTTTCGAAGTTCCGAAAAATGTCACAAGATTTCACATTGAAAGTGACAAATAATAAATATTGCCAAACATACACACTGACTTCAAAGTACTCTCACTGCTTTCTCAGATAGAAACAAGAACTCACTTGCTAACAGATGTGTTGTCTGAAGCACTGGTTAAGGGTTACGGGGACACTGATAAATCCTCAGGTCCGCGTCTCATTCCAACTGGCGTTGACTGAGGAACAATTCCTTTCTCTCTGTGAATAAATTCAAAACATTGTCACACAGACTACTCAACATTTGTCACGCATATAACTCAGATACAAGATCGTTTATTGCCAGCTAGAACATTGACTGGATAGCACAACAAAGAAGCCAATTTACTGATTACATGTTAGAAACATTTTCTTACCTCGCCTCGGAGTAGAAGGTGTTGAATGTGGTGATCCACGACCATGGTGAGATCCCGGGTGAGATCGAGCGCGTTCTTGACGGGCACTGAAATGCTGATGGAGAAGCATTTCTGCGAACTCGCTGTTTGTAATTCTTCGAAGACCAAGAGCCTCCTTTCGCTCGTTCCACAGATTAAACGTTGACTCTCGCAATTTGAGTCGTTTGATTCCTTCTCGCCTCCGTGGACGTCCCATCTTGGGACGATTCGTCGCCATTGCGACGGAGGAACTTCTGAACGGGCACAGAATCCCACTCGATTACCGTTCGGAAAGTAGTGATTGTCCACAAATAATACACAGTACAGAAAGAACAATAAACGAAGAAAATATTTATGTGAAAATATAGGCTGCTTTGTGCAGTGACCGCTCGATGGAGAAGGATTACTTTCTCTAACGATGAAATCCGGAGTTTTGGGTGCCCCGAAAATGGCGTCTGAACATAGGTAAGCGCGCAAAGGCTCTTGGGTGGGTCAGACTCTTTAACATTATATGCTTCAGCTTAAGACTTTTCGAATATATCAGGCTCAGATTAAGCTTGAAATATAAATATTTTGGAGTGAGCTTAGGCCTTTAATAGAAAATGACTCATTTATTTATTTATTTATTTATTTATTTATTTATTTACTTATTTATTTAAGCTTATTTACAGTGCAACCTCAATTTAACGAAGTGCAAGGGAATGGGAAAAGAGCAGTGTTGTATGGACTGGTTAAACTAAGTTTTGATCTGGCGTATTCCAGGTGCTGCTTTGGAGGCAGTGATAATGATTTTGGCTTTCTTGAATTTGTTTGTGCCCATTCCTTGTGCTACAGTTTTGCTTGTGCAGTAATGCAGATCTCCAGGCTTTGTCGCTTTCAATATTGTTTTCTACACTTTAGTTTCAGTAAGTCTCATTAAATACTAGAACTGAGGAGATTGTGAGACTGTAAATAATGGAGAAATAAAGCATTTTAACAGTGGATAGATAAAGTCCTCTTTGCATGTTAGACCAGTTCTAGGGATAATATTCCCAGGTTTGAAAAAATTTTCTGCTTAACAACTTCAATCAATTGAGTTATCTGGGTGTAGTTTGAAAGTGTTTTAAAAATTTAAATCAATGGGAAAGAGAGGATTTCAGGGGAAAAAAAAGAGAGAAAAAGATTTCATGAAGTTTTGAAATTGGAATTTGTAGTTAGGCCTTTAAGCCCCATTAGTGACAAACAAACATCTAATTTCTCCTTACAATATCACTACTTGTTCAAACATACAGGCCCTGAGAATAAACGAAATGATCACCAAAAATAAAATGTCTGGATGTTTATGTGAATTCTCTCAAGTAGGACCATAAGACATTTACGGAGAATAGTGAGGAGAACATGTTTGTTGATATCGGGGCTCAAAGTTAAGAACAAGGAAACGAATATCATAATTGACTGCTATCAACCTGGGGTGCTCTTATGTGGATATCAGTTTTTGATGGTCTCTTAAAATGATTTCCCATCTCATGTCTCTACTTTAAAACTATTCTCATGTCAATCTAAGCCAAATAAAAAGGGCTTGCAGATCCAATTAGCACACCACAAAAATCCACTAAAAGTTACAACAGAGGTTCAAAGAAATAACGAGTCATCCTAAAAAGTGGGATTTGTAACTTAAGGTTATGTGCTGATCAATTCGAATCTTCAACTTCCCTCCGGGCATACCTCAGACATTTGGCTACATGTATTTTCCTTGCCCGAGGAGTAGGGAATTTGATGCAAAGGTCCTGTGTGTATCACTTGGTCAGTTATACGGTAATTCTATCAGTTGTGTATTACCCCGTCAGTGTTGCGTTGCTTGGTCACTTGTGTAAGCTTTCTGTCAGTTGCATGTTGCAAGTTACAGTTGGAAGTTGGGCATCACTTGGACAGTTGTGCATTTTTCTGCCAGTTCTGTGTCATTCAGTGGGTTGCATGATAATGCTGTCAGTTATGTATTACTCAGTCAGTTGTGTACTTCCCCATCAGTTGTGCATTACTCGGTCAGTTGTGTACTTCTCTGCCAGTGGTGCATTACTCGATCAGTTGTGTATTACCCAGTCAGTTGTCTCAGACTCGGTCAGTTGTGTTACACTCAGTCAGTTGGATGATAATTCCGTCAGTTGTTTATTACTCCGTCAGTTGTACTATTCCATCACTTGTGTATTACTCCCTGAGGTGAGTTCAATCCTCTCTTTCCCATTTCTATTTTTGAAACACTTTCAAACTTCACCCAGCTGCAGGTTACTCAATTGATTTTTTTGCTGAGCAGAAAATTTTTTCAAACCTGGGAATATCACCCCCAGAACTGTTAAAATACTTTATTTTTCCATTGTTTACAGTCTGACAATCTCCTCAGTTCTAGTATTTAATGTGACTCACTGAAGCTAAAGTGTAGAAAACAATATTGAAAGTGACAAAGCCCTGGAGATCTACAACTGTACAAGCAAAACTGTAGCGCAAAGAATGGGCACAAATAAATTCAACAAAGTCAAAATGATTATCACTGCCTCCAAAGCAGCACCTGGAACATGCCAGATCAAAAATTAATGAGTCATTTCCATAAATGAGTCATTTCCACTGAACTCACAGAGATGTAAGCCATGTAGAATAAATAATTTGTAGCACTAGTTTTATTTAAGGCCTAAGCTCACTCCATAAGATTTATATTTCAAGCTTAATCTGAGCCTGATATATTTTAAAAGTCTAAAGCTGAAGCAAATAATTTTAAGAAGGTCGGATTTATAACAATATTTAAGAAGGACAGATTTCTAACAATGTAACGATAAGACAATTTATTGCCTAAAGCCTCATGAATAAAAAATATAATATGTTCATTTGAGCAACATTGAATCAACTAGCGGTTACATAGTTTGGCAGTCGAGTACGCTCAAACCCATTATTCTTAACTTTAAAATAACAAAAAAGAAACAATGAACAGCAAAAACAAGACCTCTAACACTTTGCCGTATTCCTCAGACTCTTACATGCAAAACGTGTCTGTTTTTCCTATTTTTTCTTGAACTGAACTTCAGCTTCTTCCGCCATTTTGTTTATCTTCACTTTAGCCCCTCGTACCCAGTTCTTCTCACCCTATTCGCCGTAGCCGCCATTTTGAATACATATCTCCATCCTCGTTGGAGACACGTGATCTGCTGTGTGCCAGGGTCTTCTCCCGAGCCGCCGCCGTTTTGAAAAGCGAGAAGACCCTGGGGACGAGGTTGATCTAATAACTTCTTTAATGTAAGATTTTAACAAAAGATGGCGTGCAACTAAAAATAAGTATCAATACACTAAAATATAAATTGCTATATTTATATTTTTATTCATACATTCGTATGAAGTGGTTGACAACGCGGTAACTCACTCCCGTTCCCTCTAGATGGATTGCCCGGTAATGCATGGGAAGGCCTGGTAATGCTGAAGATTCTGTACACCCATTGGTTAATTTTAATATAGGTAGTTTTGGCGCACTTTTTCGAAAGCTTTGCTCCAGTGCTGCGTTCGTGCCGGTGTTGCGTTTTACTGAAGACTGTGCAGTATCACAACCTTTCTTTGTCAGTTTTCTGTTGAATACCCTCGGCTCGACATCAGTATTAATTTCGCGTGAGCTTTCTTTTCTGTTAGATACAAGAGGATGCGGCCTGCAAAACGAGTTCGTATGGGACACATGAGTACTGATAATGAAAGTATCCTACAGGCCCAGAAAGTCGGCGCCATTAACTGGCAGTTAGTTGCTCCTGAGGCTATTGCCGATTTTCTTGAGGTACAAGGGCACATCGTATCAAGCGTATCAAGCTCTCCTGAGCAAATCTTCATGGGCCTTCTGGCGGTCTTACCGGGCTTACTTGGAGGAACCACAAAATTGATTGTGACGCCTACCTATAAAGAGTGTTCTTCACACTCTACAGTGTCTGCCCCGCAGATCCCGGCTGGGAAATCTGCTGCCTTCGAAGTTGTCAGCCAGCCTCTTGACGAATGTGGATTACTTGATTTAATAGTGGACCGTTGCACCCAGGTTTTTCTCTTTGACCACCTCTTAAACGAAAGGCATGGAGGTGTTGCATTTCTCATTAGCTCTGAGCTCGGCATGTTTCTCGAAAACGCATTAAAGAAGCACGTGGAGAGAGCCCGGGAGCGTCAGTTATTTTGTCGCCTCCATGATGGGTCGATGTGGTCAAGAGTAACCGGAAACAGCGACCGAATGGAGATAGCCAACCCTTGTATAGTCATCGGAGGATACAGCCAACCGGAGCCTTTCATCGAAACCATTTGACAAGCGGCAACGATGGGTCTCCCGATCGTCTTCTCCTGTCAACTCCTCCATCAGTGGCACTCCACAAAGAAGAGATAGACGAATGGAACGACGTCTTAGCACAGTCATATGGTAACGTCAAGTTGTCTAGAGTGTATAAGTTTGTGGCTGAATTCCACAAAACAACACAAAGAGAATACACCATGTCCTTCGCTGCTAAAGAGGCCTACAGAAAGTTTGCCTATGAAATAGCAGACAAGTTAAACGAGCAGTGGAGAGAAGACGGGGGATTCAATTTTTTTTTTTTTTTTTATTGCAAAACACAAAAAAGGAAAAGCTTATTTACAAATCAATTGATATAGTTACTTACATTACTTACAGAAAAAGAAAAAAAAAGACTAGTTAGAAAAAGATTACTTAATACACTACTTACATGACAGTCACTTACATTACTTTTTTTTTCTTTTTTTTTTATATAATAATACACAACAAAACTTACAAAAACAGTACTTACAAAACTTACAGAAACAGTACTTACGTAGATTTACCGTATAAAGTTTACTGTACATTACAATTTTATAATTTCAAGATACATTTATGATTTCGAGATTTACAAAATAAAGGCCCATGTTAACTGAAAATTTTCTAATGATTTTTTTGCATTTGCGATCTCCCTTAGTATTTGCAATTTTTCTTTTACCCGTAGTAGAAAGCTCTCGAAGCAAAGTTCATCTTGTTGACCATTTGTACAGAAAATGTAGTATTTTGCTAGTAGAATTAGGTAATTTAGAGGCTGCCAGTGCGATGTCTTTTCAAAAAAGCCGTACAGTATTTTACTTTGATCTAAGCGTATCGTTTCGTGCGTTTTCTCGTACCACCAGTTTTGAAAAGTTTTCCAAAAGGAGGTCGTTTCGACGCAATTAACTAATAAATGATTCAGGGTTTGTAGTTCGTTCTTGCAAAGAGGGCAGGTATCGTTTTCTGAGATACCGTCACGATATAAACTCATTTGGGTTGGTAGTATGTTGTGTATAATTTTAAATTGAAACATTATGATTTTAACTTCTTTCGTAATCTTAAAAGGTAATAAGTAAACTCTCTGAGCATTGTTTTCGGTGAAGCCGTGGCGCAGAATTTTACTTTGAGAGGTTGGTGGTTTGAAGAGGCTTGTCAAGATAGCAGAGTAAATTGATTTTGTGGACAGGGCTGTGTTACCGTTTGTTGAGGTACTTTCGATTTGGAAGTGCTGTTTTGCTTTAATTTTCCATGCGTTAGGAATGGCATCGATGAGACCGTAGAAGGTAGTAAACGGCACGTTCAGATTATATTTGGTTTTAAATTCTGCAAGATCGTAGAAATTACCGTGTTCGTCCAATAGATGATGCACGTGAACAATGTTTTTAGTGAACCAATTTCTATAAAAAACTGGCTTCTTGTCAATTAAAATGTTACGGTTGTTCCATAAAATTTCCTGTTTGAAGTTTGTTTCTTTCGAGTCTAATGTTTTAAAATGCTGCCAGTATTCTAGTATTGACCGATAAAAGTCCGGTAGGTTATGGAGCTTCAGCATTCTAGTTTCGTAACTACAATTTGTTAAAAAAGCGAGGTTTCCATTTAGTCGTGAGAAGTAGTCTGGAATAATTTTCCATGCGGCAGAAGATTGAGTTTGAATTCTGTTAATCCACGCGATCTTTAAAGCTTTGTCCATAATTGAAAAATCACACATTCTAAGTCCGCCGTCTTTTTTCTCGCCTATTATGGTTGTTCTTTTAATTTTAGGAGGTTTCCCGTCCCAAATAAAATTGAACGTGATCTTATTAATTTGCTCTATGAAGTGATCCGGCATGTGTAAAACAGAAGCATTGAATATTAGTTTGGAAAGGCCTAGCGTTTTAACGATATTAATTTTTCCAAAAACCGGGACCTTTCTTTTGGGCAGAGCTATCTGATTGAATGTGTATGGATATGGCTGAGTGATCACTTTCAGGTGCAAGCAGGATGTCACACGTTTTTGTTAAGTTGCAGAGTTCCTCTGAAATTAGGAAATAGTCCAGGCGACATTGTATTTTCAGAGATTTGTTTCTCCACGTAAAGCGAGAGAGTTCAGGATTTATATTTCGCCAAATGTCGCGTAAATTATGCGACGCGCAGAGCGTTTCAATTTGTTTAATGACAGAAGCTTTCCTTGTGACCGATTTGCCGCCTATTTTGTCTTTTGGAGAAAGCGCGCAATTGAAATCACCTGCAATTAGTATTTTTTCTTCAGCGAATTCTTGTAAAAGCTGGTTTAGTGTCGAAAAGAACTTTAATTGCTGCTGAACATCGTTAGGAGCGTAAATGTTGACGAGAACAATAGATTGTTCATCAAAGGATAATTTTAGAATAATGAACCTGCCGTTTTTATCAGTGATACATTTTTCAATTTTACATTCCAGTGAAGGGTTTATCAGTATCATCACGCCTTTGCTGTGATTTGTGCCGTGACTAAAAAACACATTGCCACCCCATTCATTTTGCCACTTAGATGTGCATAAATTTGTGCTATAGCATTCTTGCAAAAAGATAAAATTTTGTTTATGTCTGTGCAGCCATCGAAAGATTAACCGGCGTTTAAAAGTTTTATTTAGGCCTCTTACGTTAAGAGACAAGCATTTTAAATTTAGATCATTAATTGTATTCATTTTTCCTTAATAAAGGATAGGAACAGTGAAATGATCTGCACATTTGGTCTAAGATGAAGTATCGCAAATCGCATTTCGCGTTGTTTTATGTCCCAACTAACGGAAAGCAAAGCAAGTAATTGTAGTAATTGATTTTGCAAAGTTAAGGGGCGAAAAGTACATGAGTAATACATAAGTACATACGACCGAAACAAAAATATAGACATGGTCAAACAACGAAGAAAAAACATAAATAAAAAACTTAACCTCTAGGGTATGGTTGGTTGTTCGCTGAAAAGTGGCCGCGTGGGGCTCTATTTAAGCGAGTAATGTTTACAGAGCAAGACGATGTCCACTTGGATTACGCTAGAGTTCTATTAATTAAACTTCAGGAGAAGAGAGTAAATCCTTTGGAATATTTTGCGCGTTGTAATCTTTGTTGTTTATGTACAGGGTACGATTAATTACCTTTGCATCTTGACCTTGATCTCTCGCGGCGAACATAGCTTTGATAAGGACTTTTCGTTCTTCTTGGATTGCTTTTGCGTAGTCTTGAGTGATGTACGCATCTTTGTATTTCTGGGAGTTTGTGAGTCGGTTTTTGACTGCCAGCACTGCGTCTTTATCCTCCCTTACCACAAACCGTGCAATAATAGGACGCGGTCGTAATGGCGCAGTGCTGCTATGTGTATGTCGTTTTCCCACACGGTAAACAGCGTGGAAACGTAAGCCATCAGTGTTGATTTTCAACTCGTTTTGGATGATATCCAGAACAACCTCGGTGCAGTCTTCTCCGGGTTTCTCCGCTATGTTCACAAACCTAAGGTTTTCCTTCCTTGTGTAGCTTTCTAAGGCGATAAGGTTTTCTTCTGCTGCGCGGAGAATTTTGGCGAGCAAGGAAGCTTCAGTTTGAGAGATGGCGAGCTGTGTTTCAAGTAGTTGTGTTTTCTGCGCTTGGTCGTCCAGCATTTTCTGATGTGAGCTTTTAGAGTCCTTATATGTTTTTGTCTCCTGTTGTACATCTTCGATGGCGGCCCATGCGCCCTCGAGGGATTTTTCGACATCTTTCATCGTTTGTTTTACACCGTCGATTTCTACTTTCAACTCGCATCTCAATGCTGATAGTTGTGTGTGGAGATCTGAGAAGTTGTCGTCCATTCTATTTTCAATTGAATTTAGCTTGTCCATGATCATTCTGAGAGACGTGGAGGATTCTGTCTCTTGCTCATCCACCATCTCTTCGCGATTTCGCTTCGGTGTTGGCGCTGAGTTTGAACTTGAACTCGATGACCGCTCTTGTCGTTTAGACATAAGTGTTGCAGCGTATATTATCTATAAAGTTGATTATGCATCGACTACTACTATTTTATGTCACAAAGAAGAGCCCAACGGGCTTTTTCAGCGGTTCGGTTACAGAGCCGTGGAGAGACGTCCGGCGGCCATCTTGCAACCCACAATCATCGACGGGGGATAAGATAAGAAAAGATAAGAAAACAGTACTACGCTTAGCACTGGATGTGCACGTACTTTACTTTGTACTTGGAGAGGAAATTGCAGGAAGAGCGCCGACCACAGTTCCTATGGATATCAGCAAGGAGACCATGATGCAGGCTGTCGAGTTGACGAGATATTCTGCTGCCCAAAGAGGGGTCTACGAAAAAGTATATGTCTAAGATGATATCATTTTACATAAAGCTTTCAACTCAAAAGACAGTCGCAGGTTCTAACGTGCTACTTTGTTCTTCCTTTGTCTTAAGGTGATTCCTCAAATACAAAATTTAATGAACTGATTTTTCCCGTCATATATTGTTTCGAAAAAAATGCAATTAAAAAAATTACGTCACCGTGGTCGCGAAAGAGATATTATAGATTACCCCATTTACCCTGTAAGACTACCAATCACGCGCGTGCTTATTTGATCGGTTCAGCTACATTTCGCGGTAGCTGGAAACAATGTGAAAGATATGCCAATAAATAACGTCACAGCAGTTTCAATCGTATGTTGTATGGCACAATTTAAACATAAACAAACTTACCTTTTATTCTACTATAGTGCTGTGACACATTAAGGGGGACTAAGGAGGATGCTGCCGACTGTTCAGAAGACTTCAAGAAGAAAGTACTTCTCCACCCATAGACTGGGACAAATTCAGAGAAAGGCTGTTGTTTAAGCTTCTGTCGGCAAACTCGAGGAAAAGTTGGTAAACACACTTTTTTAGATGAAAATTATGTGCTGAACACGAAAAAATTGTTTACCAAGCTTGATTTTAAGTTTTTACTCTTTAAATCTGGCTTTTAAAAACGGACCCAAATACCTGTCATGGAAACGATGCTAAAGTGCTTTCCTTTTTGTTAAGCCAGTTTGGAAATTATTTTGAAAGTAAAATTATCATTAGTTTTTAATTTCGAAGCTCTGGGCTAATAAATTTAGCCTCTTGAAACTCTAGCGTTGTGATTTTGTGGATGGACAACTTGTAATCAACTGTTTTTTGCTGCGCGCAGGGCAAAAAGCTTTTCGTCATTTCAGAAACACACTCGTCCAAAAAATATACATAAATGCAATACAGTTTACATTGTTCTAAATCTGAAGTGGTAATTTTAATAATAGGATCGAATTTTGCTAATATTTAATTTTTACATCATTTTAATACAGCACTATTTCATACCAACAAACCCATTCATATGCTTTAAGCCTTGACACAAATCAGAAACGTAATTTGCTGATGCGTGTCGAAATTGTTTTCGCAAAGAAATTAAATTTAAATAAGCCAACAAAATTACACGCTGAGACTTCGGGAAGGAGAAAATCACTATGTTCTCATCGGCATTTGACTTTTTTATTCAATAGAAAGACCCTTTTCATTCAAGAAAATGCAATTTTGATACAAGAATTTTGATTTTTAAGTGGCATTCTCGCTAAAAGCGGTCCACTCAATTTCGCGACCAAAAATAGTTTTCCTTTATTTGTTGTCTGTGAAAAGGGTTTGGTACATATGTATCAAAACCACTTTATTTATTTTCCAATTCTCTATTTTTGGTTTGCTACAAGCCAAAAAAGCAATTTTGATCGCAATGG